>JALPSE010000059.1:3102-18968 GCA_030558545.1 Bipolaris gigantea
AGTGTCATGTACACCAATAAAATTCCGCAAAGCCACAAGCTGTGTGGTGCTTTGCTGCTAAACGCCGGGGAAACCAAGTGCATGACAAAGTGTAAGACGATGAGGAAAAGGGAATGCTAAAACCTCTGTCGAGCGACTATTGAAGTTGCAGACAAAACAAGGACGGAAACGGCTCAAACAAAAGAGAGATTGAGCTTATTTGCTAGGCTTTTGCTTACTGAGCCTCTTTCGTTTGTTCGAGTCGGTCGAATCGCTGCGTCTATGGCTTGTGGCGGGGATGACGGGCTGGCCGAGCGGGGCAGGTGATACGTCACGCATCAAACTGCTCTGTTGAGGGGCCTGAAGCTCAATGTCATCGCCTGGTGCAGTCTGGACATAGCTCTGGTACGCCAGGGGACTGCGTCCCTGTCGTTGGTCCATGCTGTTTGAGCGGTTGTATGATGGCTTTGGCGACTCGAGAGGAGACTTCTGCTCAACAGAGAGAGGCGAGGTACGTGATTGTCCCGGTCGTTGAGCGTTCTTGGAGTTGTAGACGGAGTCGTCGTCGACAGAGTCCACCGACTCGCTGTACATGGCCTTGCCCGCACTGGTACTGATTTGGTAAGGTCCGGCGCGAGGCTCCTCGAAGAAGGCGCCACCGGCAGGCTTCTGAGTCTGTTGCGTCTTGTGGTATACACGAGCATCCTCGGGATCCATGAAACTCTCGACACGACGGGGGAGGTAGACCGAGTTGTTGGCAGAAGTGTCGTACGAGGCGAATGAATCCATCGAAGTACGTGGGTGCAGAGGAACGTGAGGAACATTGGGGTTGCGGGGCATGGTGTTGGGCAGAGTGAGGCCAGAGTCGTTGCCTTGCTGGTACCATCCGTTGGGCAAGCGCTCTGCGGCGGCAAAGCGTCCATCGATGTTGTCTGAGGGCTGGAGAGGGGCGCCACCGGCGTGGGACTTCTTGGCCTCGGCGGCAGCCTTGAATGTCTCGGGAACGACATTGAGATCATCACCATTGGCCTCTGCAGCCTCAATAGCCTCCTGGGGGGTTGTTTTGGCATCGGCAGTTCCAGCATCGGCACGAGGTCCTCCCCACGTACGCTGACCGGCAGTGAAGATACCGTAGACCATGTACATCCAGTTGAAGAAGGGGTTGATGACGAACATGAGGGGGTACAACATGATCTTGTAGCGACCGAGCTTGGCGCCAAAGTACAGCATGAGAAGCCAGTTGAGACCGAGGGAGATGGCGATGAAACCGACGGGCAAGTTCTTGACTGCCTGCGAAGTGGTCATGAGAGAGATGCACAGGATGAAGAAGAGGAGGGCAGTTGTTCGGATCGTGTTTTGCATGAAGCGAACGACGAGAAGGATGGGGTAGCGCTTCCAGAGACGGATGTCAGTCAACATGCACACTTCGTTGGTGATGAAACCCAAGAACCAGCGGCGACGTTGCTTGAGCAGCGATTGGTAGGTTTGCACAGCTTCCGTCTTGCAGAAAGCACCGGGGTTCATTTGGATCTGGTAACGTTCCTTGGCGCCGACCATGAACAAGTGGGTGAGCCAACGGTCCTCGCCCAAGTGGCACTTGCCGTAGTCGAAGAGGTCGTCACATTGCTCGGCCTTGTCAGCAAAGTAGTATTTTGCCATTTTGCGGAAAGCCGAGAATCGAAGCATGGTAAGAGCACCGGGCAAGCAGGTGACGGCACCGCAGCCAGACTCAACCGAACGCTCAAACAGTTGGCCGTGAACGTACTCCATGTCTTGGAGGAGGGTGATGAGGGATTGCTTCTCGGTTGTCGATGTAATGACACCCGTCTGGGCCAACATGTTCTTCTTGCTGCCAGGCTTGAGCTCCATCTCGTACATGAAGTTCTGAATGCACGTCTTGTCGAGGATACAGTCGGAGTCGATGAAGAGCACAAACAGGTTGTCGTTGCGCTTGAGATACTCGGTGTAGATTTTGTCAATCAGCTTAAACGTCCTCTTCTGGCAGTGACGCTTTCCACCGTGGGGGAAGCGCGAGATGGTGATGCGGCAGCTACGGTAGATGACGTCGATGGACTTTGGGTACGAGTCGAGGGTGAGGGGGACACCGAGCTTCTCGATGGTGTTGAGGTAGAGCTCGTCCTCCTGGTCTCCGTCAAAGGAGAGGAAGATGTGCAGGCAGGAAGGTGGGTATTCACAGTCGACGAGCGAATCGCAAGTTCGCAGCAGAATCTCGGGAATCTCCTTGTAGCAAGGCATGACAATGACGACCTTGGGCGCTGACGACTCGTCGAGAACCGACTTGATCCTGCGGGAGCGACCAACCGAGTGGGTGACTAGCTGATAGACGCAGAACAGCCAAGGGACTGTCAGGAGACCAGCAAAGGACCAAAAGGCAAACCACTGAAAGAAGCTAACCATTTCTTCGGGAAAGTATTTGGTGACCTGCGGAGGGAGGGGCAGGGTGACGACCATGATGGGCAAGAAGATGGCACTGTTGCTGTCAGAAACCGTGTGTTGTGCATGGGAGAGGTAGCTTACCGGAGCAGGAAGAAGAGGATACCGAAGAAGATGGACAGGATGCGCACACTCATCGTCTCTGCCTTTTGGAAAACCTTTACGATGCAGTACATGAAGGCGGCGACCCAGAGAAACCACTCAAGCAGGGCCATGAGCATGAGGGGGGCGATGATGGACACATAGACGATCTGGCGTCGTCGGTGAGCAGGGAAACGATAGGGTTGCGGATAGGCAAGATACTCACGTCTTTTGTTGGCCACGGATCGGTGATGTCAGGGATTTTGTCCTCTGCTCGGGCAACGAGGCCCATGAGGTGGTGCGAGGCCATTGTGGATAATTAGGGGTATGTGGTCGTGGTATCGTTGGGAGCAAGTAGCGAGTGTTGATGTCTGTCGCGGACAGCTGTGGGAGCGAGGGTAAAAGGTGCAGGCGTGGCGGCTGCGCCGTGGAGTTGGAAAGCAACAGCAGCAGCAGCAGCAGTTGTAGTAGTGGTGGTGGTGGTGGCGGCACGAGACTAGAGAATGGTCGTATAGGGCGACGGTGAAGGGCGAGATTGCACGAATGCAGTGCACACAGGGCCTGGTGTGCTAGTTGTCGATGGCGGCCGTGGCTTGTGGCGGCGGCAAAGGCAGCGGCAGCGCTGGCGGCAGGCCTTTTAATGCAGCGGGGAGGGGAGGATGCAGAGGCGTGGTAAACGAGTGTAAAGGTTGGGAACAGAGGAAGCAAACAAAGGCAGGGCTCAAGGCAGGACCATGGACGATAAAAAAGGCGAAGAGCAACGGCCGGGGTAGGAGAGCAAGCAGGCAGATGCAAAGAGGCGCCTGCAGGTGAAACGGAACAAAAGTCGTCGTTTGTCTCGCAGCGGGACTGGCCTGGTTTACAGGCTGGGGGGGGGGAGAGAGGGCAGAGACGCTCGGGCCACGGCGCCATGTGCCGGAGAGGGCTAGCGGGGCTGGGCGGCAGTTGGAAGGCGCGATCGGCACAGGGGAAGGCGGCGCCCGCTCACAGTGTAGGCAGGCCTGCCCGCGTCCTTGACTCGAAAACGAAGAGGGTGCAGGGATGCGTGCGCCCGACACAGCACACGGTATTACCACTGCATGCTAGCTGTTTATTGCACGCGCTACTCGTCGTCCATTGCACGGTTATTTTGGGCGTCGCCTGGTCGGAATCTTGTACACTGCCTGCGCCGGCGCTGGTATTGGTCGGCTCCGTGTGCGTCTCGCTTGGTTGGAACACGATGCACACGCATGCTACCTAACGAGCATGGCAGTTGGCGCCTGCCTCCATCCACGGCACACGGCAGAGGACAGCAGCAGGAAGCACTCGACGGCCACCGGCCACCGTAGGCGCGACCAACCCACGTCATGACGACGATGGCACTGTAACCTGACGTCCCGTCACCGCGTGCGCATAGCGATTGGAGATTAGGACGTGCCCATGGCATTGCCAAGCCCTGCCTAGCCTCGCCCGCCTACTGGGCATTCAGGGGGGCCCGCACACACTCACACTCACACACTCACACACACACACACACACACCGTACCCACACCACACCACACCACCCGCTCACACCCTCACCCTGCCTCCCTCCCCAGACACCCAAACATGTCAGCCGCCATGCGCCTCGGCCGTTGTTCTTATGTAGCATCTAACACCTAGTCGTCACTTCGCCTTGATGCTGAAACCCTGACGACAAGGCTGCCTGTCATGTCCATCTGTCCCACCGGGCGGGCATCGCTGCTCGCTCGTACTCTGCCCGTGACAACAAACGCTCCGCTGCATCCGTCTTCTCCCCCCTTTCCTTCGGCTTCTCCTGTGCCGCCCTACCGGGGAGCATGGAGCGCTAGGAAAAATACTCTTGCCAAAATACGAGCATGAAGTGGGGATGCTAGAGCGACCCGCTTCGAGGAAAAAGAAAAAAAAGGCACCAGGCGGCTGTGGCAGTCCCAACACGCTGCCCAATGACGAACACCCATGCCCCGTGCTGCCTCCGCCAGTAGCTGCCGACACCCACAGCTGGCCATTTTTAACTCACCCCACTGCCACTCACACTGCTGCGCTCGGCGTGGTCCTCGTCATGTCGCATACGGAAACGTGGTTGTTGCACCTCGGAAGCCACTCCAGCCACCACTCGCTATCGGGTGTAAATTTCGCCATGCCGTGTCCGCTCATGCGTCTGCGCCGTCTTTGGCCTGCGGACCCATCGCCATGGGAAAGTAACCAAGTGTCCATGTGCAGGTGTCCATGTTCCAACGCAAACTCAATCGCCCGCCACATGCCACACTCATCTGCACCCACGGCCGTGCTTCCAGCCTGTCCTGCTGCCCTGCTGCCCTGCTGCCCTGCCCTACTGCTTTTCCCACCTGCTCAACCCTTGCCATGTTGAACAGCACACCGCCCGTTCGTTGCTGACTTGCCCCATGATGCTCCCCCTCTCCTCTGGAGTCCAGAATCGTGTCTTGTCGGAGCCTTCTCGTAAGGAAGTACGGCCATTTAGCCGCCCCCCATGTCTCTTCGCAAATCATCCGCCATAGCGCCACCGTATCATGTACATACCATTGCACTGCTTGAACGCTGCCACCTCAGCCTTGCCCTCGTACCTACTCATCCTCTCCCTCGCCCCTGAATTACATACCATATATATCTAACTTTCCATCCCCTCCAAGTATTTAGCCTCGCATGCTCGGCCCAGTGTTCCATCTAAATGTAAACCGAGCCCAGTCGCAAACTAAGCCAGGTGCCCTATCCCCATACTCAGGGGTTTACTTGTTCTGTACAGATTAAGACGCTATTGGTTTTGCTGTTTCAGCTTCCCGTTATTGCTTCTGCACGTCAGGCAACGCCGCCACTCGGGGTTTCGTCCAAGTCGGTACATGTACGGAAGTCGCTCCCAAAAGTTCTTGCCAGGCTCGGTTATAAGTTTGTGCTAATAGGGGTAGCTAGTAATACTACTATAGTATTACTAAGTTCTTATCTAGCTTTAAACTTAGTATTATATAGTCTATTATCTATATACTTTAGATTATCTTTATCTAGTAGTTTACGGCACTGCTATAACTAATACTTTAAAGTAATAATAACTACACGCGTTAGAATATCTGTATTTAAGGCTATAATCACGTTATAATACTAAAAATACTAGTATATTTACTATCTACAGCTTTCTCAAAGTTAGCTATAAAATAGATTAACGCTAAGAATATATTAGACTAATTAACTTAGCACTAGTAAGAACTTCTACCCGAGCTTCTCCGGCCTAGCGAGAACTTTTGGGAGCGACTTCCGTATATGTACCCAACATGGCTCCAAACTCTCTGAAAAAAAGGGTCCTTGACCATGGGCAACAGGCGAAAATGGTACCAGATCGTCTTGCTCGGTTTCGCCCTTACTTGGCAATGCTGCCACAAAAGCTCTAGTGTCCTGTCCTGTCCTGTCCTGTCCTGTCCCGCGACCCTGGAGCCAATACATGGATACCTGATACACACAACCTGTAACACCCGCTACCTACATGTGTGCTTTTCGTCATCTTGGTATTGCGTCAATCACGTGCGCCGCCAAAGACACATGGGGCGCTTGACATGGCAAGCCTGCTACCCTTCATTATACCCTGTCCTAGTAGAACTCTGCTCAGCACATCATGCTTGCACAGCTGTGCAATCAATCGCTTTGAAGCTCACCACTGTCCTTCCTTGAACCACCAGCATGCAGTTGCCACCCATCATCATGGCGTTTGCTATCCGTCCATAGCGTGCAATTCAAGTCGACGACGAGTGAGAGGACAATGAGCAACACAATTGGCCTGGCACATTCAAAAAAAAACCCCCGCTTAGTCACCCAAACCCTCTCCCAACTGCGGGACACTCAGCTGGAATGACGCACGGACAGTCACGACCAGTGAAGCCGCTGCAGGTACAATTTACACTCGCACCACCGCGGAACCAGACCAGAAGTCCCCTCCGCCTCGGCATTGCCAGAGTCGCAACCACCCGTCCTCCCACCCCAGCTTGTTCCATCAAGCCCAGACAAATGCAGGTAGCAGCTGCGCCCGATATATCCCCCGTCTTCCATGTGCGCGTATCATAACCGATCCGTGCTATCGTCCGCTGCCCCTCCACAGCTGCGGCATCGCCTACTCCACCATGGAGCGGCACAGAAAGCGTAGGCTCCCGCATGCGTGCTTCAAGGCCTACTACTGCTAATCGTCACCAGGAGAGCTGCGTGAACTCAATATCCGCGCCTGGGATGGCGACCAAGGTAAATGACTCTACCACGCTGACAATCCCCCACTCTCCCGCTGACCGGACAGCAGATGTCTTTGCCGTTCAGGCCTCGCTCGACTCGTCCATGAAAAAGAATACCGCCTTTATCAAGCGCCTCCGAACCGCCATCAACCCACCGGCCCAACCCCAGTTCCTCCAAGAAATCCGCGCCTTGTCCCTCCATAAATACCTCTCCGAAATCATTTCCGCCTGCTACGAAGGTCTGTGCAAACTCAAGACTCCAGGAGAAATTGCCGCCGGCGTCGAGATTGTTAGCGCTCTGCACCAGCGTTTTGGCCCTGTCGAATTTACAGGATACATTGGCTGGTACGTTGGGAGGGGACTTGCGACCCCGGACAAGTCACACCTGAAAACCCTAGCGCAGGATGTGCGCGAGCGGGAAGAGAAGGAGCGTCTGGCGCGCCAGCGTGTGCTTTTGCGTGTTGCTACAGAACTCTGGCTTGTGGGTGTCTTGAGAAGCCTGGATGACGTAACCCGGCCCGAAGAAGCGAGCAAGGCCAAAGACAATGGCAAGCTTGTCGAGGGCTCGACCAAGACAAAGTCTCGCGCAGAAAACGCTGACGCGGAGCCTTTCCCACTGGAAGTCTTAAAGGACATGCTGGGACACGACCGCGAACACGTCAACTTGCCTTTGGTTGTCATATTTGTCAAGGCTTTTGCATGGGATATACTCGGCACCAAACCACCGTCTGCAGAGGGCCGCAAGACGGTCAATGACGATGGAACCGCAGTGCCCGAAAAGAACGGTGACTTGTCCGGCGCCGAGGAAGAGGATGAGGCCAGCAAGGACCCGTCGCTCATATCTCCCGAACTGCAGCAGCGATTCAAGAACATCCTCACCCGTTACTTCGAGGATGTCAAGTCACATCTCCTTCGCGATCAAAAGCACATACTTAGCCAAGGTCGCAAGAATGCCGAAGCATATGTCAAGTCTGGAGAGGTCTTTGAAGATCGCCAGTCCAACTATGAGAAGCAGATGAAGTCGCAGGAAAAGCTCATTGCAAATGCTCAAATCCTGGCTGACGCACTGAACGCAGATATGCCCGACTTGAAGGAAAAGGACGGCTCTGCGAACACGGGCGATGGCTCGATTGGTCTAATCAAGGCCGGTGAATACCTGCGTGGCCAGAGCGATGGAGCTGGCATCTGGGAAGATGAGGAAGAGCGCCGCTTTTACGAAAACCTAATTGACCTGAAAGACCGTGTCCCAGGAATTTTGCTCGAGGAAGTTAAGAAGAAGAAGGCTGATGGTGATGAGCAAGTCGGCAAGAAAATTGAGCCCAAGACCGAGAGTCCCGAAAAGGAAGCAGCCGACAACGCTGCTGATAGTAAAGTGGCCGACGGGGATGACCAGTCTACCGCCATTGCCAATAAATCCGTTGGCGCACAGGTCGACGCTCTTTTGGCACGCTTGCCGGAACTGGCAACCAAGGATGCAGTAGACCAAACCGCAATGGACTTTTGCTTCTTGAATTCCAAAGCTTCACGGAATCGCCTAATCAAGGCTGTTCAGGAAATTCCCAAGGGACGGTCCGACCTGTTGCCTCTCTATTCTAGACTGATTGCAACACTCGGCAAGTACATGTCTGATGTGCCCCAAGGGCTGGTGTCCTATTTGGATGAGGAGTTCAGAAGCCTGCAACGGCGCAAGTCCAAAGACTTTCTCGGACAAGTGCGTACACAGAATGTTCGCTACCTCGCCGAGTTGACCAAGTTCGGTGTCGTTCCCGAGCATGTCATTTTCCACTGTCTCAAGGTCAGCTTGGACGACTTTTCACGCATGAACATTGAGATTATTTGCAACTTGCTGGAGAACTGTGGCCGGTACTTGCTCCGCAACCCAGAAACATCTCCTCGCATGGCTTCTTTCCTCGAAACTCTCCAGCGCAAGAAAGCGGCCCAGGTCATTGGTCAGCAGGAGCGGATGCTGATCGAAAACGCCGTCTACTACGTGAACCCTCCACAACGTGCCGCCATTGAACAAAAGGAGCGCACCCCGATTGAGCTTTTCCTGCGTAAGATCATGTACCAGGATTTGACCCGTCGCTCGCTCGACAAGACTATCAAGCAGATTCGCAAGATGCACTGGGAGGAGGAAGACGTGGTCAATCTCCTCCACAAGGTGTTTGCAAAGCCAGGAAAGATCAAGTACAGCAACATTCATCTTCTCGCCGTGATGCTAGGAACCATTCATAGGTTCCATCAAGACTTTGCCATTTCTGTCGTCGATGACCTGCTCGAATCCATCACTTTTGGATTGGAGTTGAATGATTTCAAGTTGAATCAGCGGCGCATCTCGGAAGTCAAGTATCTTGGGGAGCTGTATATATATCGGCTTGTTGATTCTCCTCTGATATTCGACACGCTCTACAAACTCTTGAACTACGGCTGGGAGGGTGGGTACATACGCCCTGGAGTCTACAACCCTCTCGATCTCCCAGACGACTACTTCCGCATCCGCTTGGTCTGTAACCTCCTGGAAACATGTGGCATGTACTACGACAAAGGTGCTGCAAAGAAGAAGCTCGATTTCTTCCTTACCTTTTTGCAGTACTACATTTGCATGAAGGAAGCCCTGCCCATGGATGTAGAGTTTATTGTTCAGGATGCATACAATCTTGTTCGTCCGCAGTGGAAGATGATCACCGACCCAGAAGACGCTTCACGTGCTTTTGCTGAAGCTGTCAAGCAAAACTATCAGACAGCAGCAACGGATAAGCCTGTAGAGCCGGATGATGACGACGTTTCCGCATCCGATGACGAGCTGGATGGCCCAGACGACGAGGATGTTGAGATGCCAGAAGGGGAAGGCGATAAATCATCCGGTGAGGAAGAAGACGAGTCAGAAGACGATGAACCTGTCAAGCAAACTTCGTCCGACGAGGAAGAGGAACGCATCGTCGTGACCCGCCAAGAAGATGAACGCGATCCGGAGGCTGACGCCGAGTTCGACCGTGAGCTTGCTAAGCTCATGTCGGAGAGCGCAGAGTCGCGCAAGCATGACCGAAAGCCTGTATTTGACGTGCCGCTACCCATGCGGCGCGCCCGAGAGGCTCCATTAAATGCCGAAGACAGCGGAGGCGAAGCGCCGGCTCCAGTGGCTCCACCTTCATCGCAGACTATGAAGTTCTCGCTGCTTAGCAAACGTGGTAATCGCACGCAAACCCGATCTATTGACCTACCTTCAGACTCAACTTTTGCTGTCGCCATGCGCAACAAGCAACAAGCCGATACAGAGGAACGACAGCGCATCAAGAGCCTTGTTTTGAACTACAACGAGGCTCGCGAGGATGCCGACGATACAGCTGGTGATTCACCATTTCTTTACCCCCTTCAGCCTAACGCCAATGGGAAGCATACTAAATTATTCCAAGGCCTGGACAAGACTCCGAATCCATATGCACAGCCACGACTGGATAAGGCTGGTACCAATCGCAGCAACCAACGCGCAAGAAAACTACAATTGTCAGATGTCAACTGGTATGATTCCTGTTCCTCCCCCCTCAAGAAAGTCGCCTTGGGTCTCTCACAACGTCTGCTTTCGCACATGCTCCGCCATCGGCGTTGGCATCGAAGCGTCGGGGCGTCGTGCTTGTCCAGGCTTCCTACCCATATCCCTATGTTTGCCATGTACATGAATCCGACTGATTATGTAGGACATGATTATTTGGTCTGTGATGCTACGGCTAGCATCCAATACGAACATCACCCAGGCGTCTATGCTTGTCACGGCTACTGCAGAAAGCACACTACTCCGGATAGTAGGTATCACCGGTTGATCATCTCCATGACGATATTGCGACTGCATTCGACAAACTAAGCGACGGCTTCCACCACAAGACGAACCATGGACGGCGCCCGCAACAGGGCGTTGGCCAAGCAGATGAGAAGCCTCGTGGTCCTTGTGCGCGTAAAGTTGTTACAGGAGAGGAAGACCTTGATGAAGAGCAGTGGCGATGAAGTAGTGTCCATCTACGCGTCACCTGCCCACATGTTCTGTTCACAGTATGCGGCAATATACTTGGCGACATGTATCCGGCTGTGGAACGGTCACGACGGTGTCGCAGCTGGCATTACCAACCAGTCTTCATAGTCTAGTACTCCTGCTTGCACAGTCCAAATTACAACCTTTTACCATCTTCAGCAGCCTGAGATGATACGTACCTATAGCAGATTGTGTGTCTGACAAGTCATCGAGGTTATTTGGATGAGTGTAGTTATGCTCTGCAGTCTGAGAAGTGCCGAGAATAGTTTCCAAGGGTTGAACGCGATGCGTACCAGACTGCACAGATCCTGTATACATGGTTGTAGATGATAAGCTGCATGTGACGATATCCAAGCCCTTGGCTCTGCTTGCTGCGTTGGTGCGGCGCGTTGGACTAGCGCATCCAGAGTACCTAGTGGGATCATGTACGTCATTGAATATTGAAAAGACAACAAAACAGCGCGTCGCCCCATGTCAAGCTTCTTAGTATCCATCCCTGTACATAACTGCAATTGGCCCCATAATTCTACACAGCTCCAATGGTTTTCTCTGCTTTCCTGTTGGCTGCTCCAGCCTCGGCTTTGACACTACCCTCGTTTCTACAGACCCAAGGCCAAGCACAGTCACCACTAAGGCCGCTTGATCATTCGCAAAACTACAAGTTCGACCCGCTGCTGCATCTTCCTGGCATATCGCCCTACTTCGATGCTATAGGTCAGTACAGTGTGTTGCGAAACTGGTCGTGGAGAAATGTACTCATTCTGCAAGCAGGTTTCGGTCTCGAGCACACACCACCAGTAGGCTGCCATGTCACGGCGGCAAGTTACATTGTTCGCCACGGCGCCATCTATTCAAATGATGATGAGTACGATGAGTACATCAGCCCTTTTCTTTGGAAACTGGAGAAGCACAGAGAGGGATGGTCAGGGCCGCTGGCTTTCATGAGCAAGTGGCAATCACCAATCTTGGAGAACAAATTAGAAGATTTGACCCCATCAGGAGCGGTAGATGCAAAGCATGTTGGAAAGCATCTGTTGCAGCGGTACCCACACCTCGTCCCAGAAACGAAGAGGATATTAGCGGACAAGAAGAGCAGGACCTTTGATACGGCCAAAAACTTCATCAAGGCTTTCCCTCAAGAGAACGACATTGACATTGTGCGCATCACGGAGAACAAGAATGGCTCCATGGAGTACCTCATCCCACACAAGTCCTGCAAGAACTTTTCCAAGAAGCCAGGAAAAAAGGAGCAGAAAAAGGTTATTGAGCTGTACGGCAGGAGTGTTGCGAAGAGACTCTCGCCATATGTACCCTTCAAGCTAGAGCCCAAGGACGTTGTGGGCTTTCAAATGCTTTGCGGCTACGAATCTGCCATCAAAGGCGAGCGTAGCCCTATTTGCGAGCAATTCACGGATTCTGAATGGATGGCGTACGAGTATGCCTGGGACCTGAAGTATGCTCACATGGTCGGCCCTCTCAATCCACTGTCGCCTTATCTCGGTTTTCCCTGGCTGCAAGCACAGTCCGAACTCTTTGCACATATTGAAAAACACGGCACGCCTGGTGACGGCTGGCCGGACAAGCAACGTTTCTTTCTCGGCTTCACCCACCGCGAAGTACCCCCATTCATTGCCACAGCCCTGGGCCTCTTCAATAGCTCCTCCAACGCAGCCGAACAGTTTCCCACCGACCACATCAATTGGACGCGCGCATGGAAAATGAGCGATTTGATCCCTTTCCTTGGACACGTGGGTATGGAGAAGATGGCATGCGAGAGAGGAGCTGAGCATGGCGATGGCCCTGGTATCTACGTCAGGTTCATTGCCAACACGGCCCCGCGCCCGATTCCTGCATGCCAGGACGGTCCTGGTGCAAGCTGTGAGTTTGCGCAGTTCCGCAAACTCATTGGTGAGGGAGCAAAGGCACACAAGGACTTTCACAAGGTGTGTGATAAGAAGAAGTGCAAGGATGCTGGATGTGTGGATGCGGAAGAGTGATGCTGTACTCGTTCCGAAGACCTTTTGGTCTTTCTTGTACGGAACTTTTACAAAATGGTACTATTTCAGTTTTGCTTCTATTACTGTTGCCATGGTCTTGCCTGCGCAATTTCTGTCATCTCCTACGAGCTTGTCTAGGTTCAGACTCCAGCTCGCTGCTTTCGAGTAATACAATGTACATGTGTATTTTATAGTCTACAACACCAATGCGCTTGCTTGTCCGGTATTCAAGCCTAATATAACCGTTTTTTTTTTCGGAGCAGGAATGTACCATTCCACACACCGAATCAACTACATTGCCATGTCTGTATTTATCACCGAATCTGTACCCTGGCTGTAAAGTCATTTTCTTGAACACCTGATTGCGACAGGTCAGGGTGTGGCCTGCCATTCTCTTACGAGAGAGAAATAAACTGCTACGCCAAACCGATACCAAAAGTCAAGTCAAGGATCTTCGCGAACCAAGACATCTAGCATCTCCAACTCGTGGAAGCAAGCCGTTCAAGTGATTGATGACGATGGTGGGCGTTGGAGGTTCATTGTGGGGCCGGCACTACTAGTACTACTGCTACGTTAGTACACGACCGCCCATGCGAAGCACGCTCGTTCCTCAACCCGCGATCCTCACCCTCGTCACGATCGACTGCGCCGAATCTACCAAATCTAAACAGGAACCAACAAGTCATTGCCGCTGTATCCATGCGATTCTGACGACCCGCATCATCGCCTTGACCGTGCGGAGAAGGAGGGTCTGCACAAGCTTCGAAGCCGCGATGGCACCAACATCGGCCTTGCTCGCCCTGCCGGGGGAGATGCGCAACGAAATCGTACGCTACGCCTTTTACCGCGCACCGGGCAGCGTGCCGGCCTCGAGGCTGTGCCAAAGTGCGCTGGCGCTGGCGTGGACTTGTCGCCAGCTGCACGGCGAATACGTGCGGGTCGCGCGCTCCCACAGCGCCATCTACCCGTTCGCGTGGTCGAGCGCGCAGCACCTCGCGGAAAGAACACAGTCGCTGCTGGCTGCGGCTTGCGCGGCGCAAATCACCCAGCTGCAGATTCTCCTCCCCGCATGCGTCGGCGCGCTGTACGTCTGCGACGCCGCGACGGGGGCGCGCCGGCGCGTAAAAGGGTTTCGCTTTGCCGCCGCGGGACTGCCGAACCTCGAAGCGCTGTACTTCCGATTCCAGAGTGCGGATTCGCGTGGCGACGCTCATGCTAGTGGTAGCGGTGGCGCGGGCCGGGAACTGGTAGTGCACCTGCTGTGGCGCTTGTTGTGGGAAAAAGACTTGTCGCGTCTCAACAAAATCTGCATCGTCCACGATGGAGCACAGCCGTTTCTTTCACTCGCACTACTGCATGGCATGCTGCTCACCTTTAAGCCGCTACATGTGTCGCGCAGGTGGCACGTCCAGTCGGATTTTGAGCATGGACGGTTGGTGTTTGTTGAAAAGTGTGGGGGCAAGGCAAAGAGGAGCATCGCCGTGCTTGTGGGATATAGCTTTCGTGAGGCCGAGGACTATGTAAGCGTGTGCGAAGAGATTATCGAGGTATGTTATTTCTTTTTTTTTTCTCTTCCCCACGACCCTCTAGGTCATCATCGGAAAAGAGCTGGCTGCAAGTCTGGCTGCAGCACCGTCAACCGACCGGCCATTCATCTTCCTTTTCACGTAGGTTGACTTGGGACCCACAGGACAAGCATGCTGATGTCGTCATTGCTCGGCGGAGAGACTGCAAACATGTAGCCCCTTTGGAAGAGATGACGGATGCCGAGCTGAGACTGGAGGTTGACAACCTGCACACTCTATTTCCAGTATCTGCGACTGATGAACCTCTGCTGCAGCCGCATGTGGAAAGAATACGTGCTAGGTGTAATGGTAGTCTGTAGGGACTAGGGACCAACTAACGTGTCTTCACTTGTTGTCTGTACGATTGCAAGATGGACCCAGAAATGGTCGAGTGATGGCGAATCACCAACCTGTCCATGACCGTTATGATTTTATCGGAGCGTGGGCATGCTCAGTCATGTTCTGGCAAGATTCCCATCCATCAAACGCTGAACCTTGGAAACTTCTGCAACGCCGCCAAATCGACAAAAGTCATAGGGCAACCGGACTTGCCAGTCGTCGCAGAGGACCCGAGTAGCTGTGTCGATCCTGCAAAATTCTCTATACTTCCACGCGTACAGGCGTACAGGAGCCGCCACACATCAGCAGCAAGCCGTCCACAGCTCTCCTCGGCGTGCCCCGCGACCGGTTAAATTACACGTCGGTTTGGCCACGTGGTAACGTAAGATGGGAAATGCAAAGTAGTCCAGCTCTCAGAATGCGATGGACGCGGTGTCGGAGAGTCGGATGAGCCCACAATTCTCGTATTCAATGGGTTGGTGTTGCTTCCATCCCACGGGGGCGTCTGCCGAGGTCAGAGTCTGGCCCCTTTGGAGTGAGACCAGAGTCCCAGGAGTGAGCGAAGAGGAGCGCTAGCGGGCAGGAGCGAAGGGTCGGGACGGAATGGCACGGATCGCCATGGTTGATGTTGATGAAATGGTGTGGAGGAAGCAAGTGGCAAGTGTTGAAGGATGCCTCTCCCTCGCCACACGGCGGCCAGTAAGAAAGTGCATAGCAGCCCGCCTAGTGATTCCAGGGACTCAATGGCCCACAGTCGTCCCGTCATCTTGCCCGTGGAGTTCGCACTGTGGCTTCTTTGCTGGGCAGTGCAGACAATCACTGTCCATGGAGTGTTATCTTCCTACCCTGGTTTTCCATCAGCAGCCACTAGCCAGGGTCTCGACACATGTTGTTCGGCGAAGTCGGGAATTTTCCTTTCTACTTCATGTCAGGTGTTCGGTCGCGTGGTGATCTCGTGGACGAGGCTCCGCCGTAAAGACTAGTTCAGTGTGCCCATCTAGCGTCCTCTAGACCTATCATTCGGCCTAGCTCTCGCTTGACCATGTTGTGGAACGGGCCGATGGCGTCTGGGCGAATCTTGAGTCCTACTGAGCTCAGGTCCTACACTGCATGTACCTACATGGTTACTGCTGTCGTCGTTCAGGATTGGATCCGTGCCGTAGGGGGGGGGGGTTGTTGGCTGGGGGCGAAGGCTGTTTTCTGG
>JALPSE010000059.1:19048-49938 GCA_030558545.1 Bipolaris gigantea
ATGCATGCTGTTATCGATTATCAGCCGACGGAGACTTTGCGGTCACTCTGCTTGCGGTCAAGATGCGGACAAAAGGCGGACGCCAGAAAAACAATGCATCGCAGGGCAAGGCAGATCGCACTAGCCTCGGACAAACTTTTCAAGCCGTGGCCTCGGAACCGCTAGATACCAAGAGACCGAAGAGCAGGGTCGAATATCTTGAATGGTTCCAATCATTTGGCACTGTCAATGTTGATGTGGTTGGATGTTGCGGCAGGGATGCCAAGTCGAACGACTGGGGAATCGGCTCGACAAGAGGAAAAGTTAGCGAGCATTCAATAGAATTCTCATGCACTCCGGTAGTGGTTGGCCCCGAAATGCGGCACACGGTGGTCGGAGGAGCGGATAGTTGAGCCGGATTGGCCCAAGTACAGTCGACTAAGTACTATCAGGCACGTGGACGTTGGTCCCAACCGTCTGGTAAGCTCTCGACTACACTACATCCAGGCTTACATGCTCTCTTCCCCTCTAATGGGCACATGTGGGGCAGTGCGCATGCTGTGCCGCCATGCCTTACAGACCTCACCGTTCCTGCATGGAGTCAGCAACAGCTGCGCGTGGGCATGACACGACAATGCGGGCCTACAGTACCTGCGGCAGACAAGACCAGTATCGATAAGCAGCGCACGCCACCACATGACATCCTGTGTAACCCCAGACCACGTACCAGGCGCTATGGCGCCGGGATGGCAGAGCTGAGATATGGCGAGGCCGAGAAGTTGACCAACGTGTTGCAGACCCCTAGTACGCTCGCACTTGCGCCAGTGTCGATCGCCATAGATAGCTGATGTACGGCGTTACCCTCGCCCTAACTTTCCTCGTTCGAGCGGCTTGGCCGAGCAATAAGCGTTACTCACCTACAACCCGTGCACCATCCTTCTAAACGCCGTGGCGTCAGGGTCGCTATGCGATAGGCTACATTGAGGCCCCGCGTCCAAGGTTCGCGCCCAGAGCGTAAGCAATGGGACGGACCGTCATTGTCTAGTATCTGGTTAAAGGGTGTATATCGGTGTAAGGCTGGATAGGTGCAAAGATTGGGAGATCGCTATGACGTTGGCCCTGATCCTTTCGAGCTCCTCGTTTTCGCCCAAGGCACACGAGAGTCCCGTTGGGGATTAAATTCTGGCAAGCACGAACCCCCTCGAGGTAAGCAAATAGTGCGGGTGACAAGGCTACGAGTGTGTAGAAGTATCGAGATTAGGCAGCATAGGCCTCCCGTTTTCACATTGCAAGGCCAACACAGCCCATTCCCTACGGAAGCTGCTTGCCTGAATGGCAGAGAGTCCGCTTGGATTCATGTCGTGTCTGCTAGCCCCGAGGAGACAGATGTGGCGCCATGACGGTGAGAAGGCCTGATTCCTAACACTGAGCTTTCTAGACCTCCGAAATCCGAAAAACCGAGTGGCTGTAAGGGGGAGGGGGGGTCGACAAAGGCTGCAGCGTACGACTTCAATGAGTATCTGCGTAGTAGAAAAAAGGAGATACAACACCGGCATTGGTCAAAAGAATAGTGCCATTAGCGTCGGCCTAATCCATGCGTGGGCGTTGTCAACCAATAAGATGCTCTTCTATTTAGCCACTTGAACCCTGATGGCAGCAATAATAGGCGATTGCAATGTGGCGCACTGAAACTCGGGTTATCTCGGTTATGCGACGTGTGTGTGGATGCAAACACTACGCAAGATGAAGATGAGAGCAAATAGCTCTACCGATTTCAACACCATTGATCGATGCTATCACATGATTTTTCCGCATTGGCGCGCTGAAGGAACATTCAACGGAGATGGTGAAGAGATGGATCAGAGGCTTAGCGGATTAACTCCAACACTCGATGAGTTGACTGGAAACAGGGTCGGCAGGAATGTAAATGTGTGTGTGTGTGTGTGTGTGTGTGCTGTTGGACTCTATCAATCAGCCTTGTTCAGAAGAACTTTCCACATTTTCAACCACCTAGAGTATTTCATACATTATAGAGCCTCAGGTCAGTAAAAGATACATGGTTCAAAATTGAGGGTTTGAGTGTAGTGACTTTCTGAATAAGTGGGCTAGCGGTTGATAGGGCGAGTAGTTCTAAACATGCGTATAGAATCTGCCGAGCCAAAAACAGGATACTGCCCTTCCCGGGGTTCTTGACGCTGAAGAGTGGCTTGAAAGCTGCATTGTGGCATCGTTGCCTGACTGCCCTTCCCGTTTTCAAAAATGGTGGTATGCTGACTCTTCACACATCAATCCACCTCCCAGACCAAAGTGCAGCGTTGTATTGGGTTGTGTCGGTAAAACGGTGGTCAACTCCGGACTCGCAGGCTCGAACGTCGTCCAAGCTGGCATGGAATAAGGCAAGTAGTCTTGCGGTAACAGCTGACTACCAGAATAGCAACCAATGTTGTAACAATAAGATGTCGGCTCCGCCAAGGTCTGCGGATGTAACAGCGCATAGGCAGAATCTGGCCATGATGCTGATGGCGTAAAAGGCATCGTACTTGCGTCGTCTTGCATAGCCAGAATTTGTGGTGGTGTCATGTCGCTGAGAGAAGAGCTCAATCTATGCTCAATCGACGCCGATATTTCTTCGTACCATGTCTGCGGACATGAAGCGTAGTCTACGCAGTGAACCATAGTTGTAGGCTCGTGGAATACCATGGATTCAGGCGTAGGCGGCGAGAGGCCACCTAGACTAGAAATGTTGCTCGTCCACACTGCCTCATCTGAGCCAACCATGATCTGCTCGGGAGTTTTTACGTAAAACTGACTCTCGTCAATCATGTATGGTATATCCATGGGGAGGGGAGCAGGCTCGGCATGTACAGGGAGTGGTAGGGTTTGTACATTCGTTTCTAGGGCACTTTGGGAATTGCATGAACTGTGTCGCACATGTCGATTGTCGCCCCAGGGTGGCAGGTGTTGAGACGGCTCTTGTCTATCAGCCCGTGGGAGAGCACTCAGAGAGTGACTCTTTACTAGTGAATGTGATATTTTCCGAGTGTTTGATCGATGGATATTTACAGAGGTGCGGCGAGTCGATCGAGGTTCACAGACGATGCCTTTGGTGATGCAGCGCGAACAAGAAGGTGCCTTGAGAGTAAGCTTTGTGTGAAACCGCACCCTTCTAGAAAAAACCTACTGCCTTGTTACACTTTGTCTTAGCTTTGGCACACGTCACACATGCAATCGCTCTTCTAGAGGGCAATCTAGCGTATGGATTTCGTGGCTGCGGCTCCGCTGTCATATTGTACGACGAGTCAGGGAGAATCTTGGAAAGTTCGGGACTCATAGTTCTAAAACGATGTGATAGTAGAGGTGGAACTGCACAACGGATTGATTATGTGCTCAAGAAAGAGGAGCCGTTTTAAGCAGGATGCGGGAGACGCAGTAGAGGTACCAGGATACGCTAGAAAACGGGATTCATCTCCACCAGCAGTCAGAACTGAGTCGATGATATACTCGTCCAAACGGAACGGACTAAGGCCTGAAGATCCCAAAAGGCCACATGCAGTAGCCGACTAGCGAAGGCTGGGCACAAAGCGAGCCAAACTAATCATAGAACCAGTATACCTACCTTTTGTCAGGAGTGAAACAGCGTGGATGGTCCGTTCTAGTACCGACGAGGCGTTTTCCGCACTAGTGGAATCGAGGCTGAGCCCGAAAATGTAGACACTCCCTTATGGGACGTTGTCCCTGGTTATGGTTAGATGCAACGCCACGGCGGACGTACTTCGAGCAAGGGGGCATGGTAGGCTATGTTTCGGTAAGTTGTTGGTGGCATGAGCTTGTGTGCATGCTGGGGGTAACCGCGATGCTGGATTCTGACAAATCTCACCGTGGTGGCCAGTACCTACACAAACCGCAATGTGGCCGAATCCTCGGGAACTCCGATGGACAAGGAAATGTATGTCCCGAAACATGAATATCTACGCATCTAGTAAGTCTCTAAACATCAGTGTTCTCTAGAGAAACAATTATAAGGTATCCTTACGAACATCCATAACGTATACGCGTACAATCCGTCGCGACATAAAGGTTATTAACTACCAAGACTCGTCATGTCTCTTCGTAATTGGCTGGCGCTAGTACAATACTAGGTAAAAAGTTTCATCTCGCCGACTTAAATCGACCCATCACGAAATTCAACTCTAGTGCTTTTTCCGCTGCTATCTCTACGAAAATAACATATTTTTGTAATTTACATAATGTGGTTCATTATTGCAGAGGGATAATGTAGAAAAAAACCGTTAAAAAAGGTAAAGTTTCTAAATACGTATAGTTGAATAGATATTAGACCTGTTTCCAAACGGGTCAGTGATTTGAAAAGCCAAGAAGTGTTAGCTTATCTTAGAGAGTGTTAGCGCTTGCTGACCAAGCAAAGGCTGCGCTGAAAACCCACTTAAAGTAGACGTTAGGCCGGTAAAAACTGCTTTTGTTGGTGTATAACGTAAGCAGAATACCAAAACCTTCGCACCTTTGCATCGCTAAGAATAGTAAAGCTATTAAGCTGAGATTTTTAACTAGATATCCCCTAAAGTATAAAGATTAATCTATAAATCTTTTAGCCTCATATCTCTATTCTTCGTGGCGATATAAAGGTGCGAAGGTTTTGGTATTCTGCTTACGTTATACACCAACAAAAGCAATTTTTACCAGCCTATACTTACCAGCCTACGCTTATTTAGTATTATGTAACTGCGTTATGAACTCTCTACTACGTACATACATAGTATCACCTCGAACACCTCGCCTAGTATGGGCGATAATCAAACTAGCGAGCTTTTTCCTGGGAGATTCCTTATTGAGCAAGAGCTGGTAGATGCCTCGTGTGCCTCGCCAGATTTGCTCATCCTGAATCAGCCAATAACGCATTTCACAGCGTTCTCCTACCTCTGGAAGCATAGTGGCTACCGGGTTTGTGCAGATGGTGGCGCAAATAGGCTCTTTGATGTGTTTCAGGGAGACGTGAAAGAGCAGCGCGGGCATTATGTAAGTCAAAGCGAAGATTTGAGCCATTGGGCGAGCCTGATACGTGCAGCTACCCGACATCGTCCACGGCGACCTTGACTCGTTGCGCCACGATGTTCGTGACTACTATCGCGATCAAGGTGTCTTGATATCAAGAGATAGCGATCAAGAGAGTACAGATTTTGGAAAATGTATGCAGAAGATATCTTCGCGGGTCTCGTCGTCGAGTATGCGTGACGTCCTCGTTCTTGGAACGTTGGGTGGACGCGTTGACCAAGGGCTGGGGTTGTTGCATGAGATGATTAGAGAAGAGACCAAGCATCCCAACCTCCGTTTGTGGCTTTTCTCTGAATCCAGTCTTTCGCTCATCATAAAAGCAAGGGAAACGATCTTGAGAGGCTTGCAGGCGAGCCGGGTTTTCACAGAGAATGTCGGTCTTGTTCCTATCTATGGCCCAGCCGTGATCTCGACCGAAGGACTAGAGTGGGATGTCAAACAGTGGGCTACACGCATGGGCGGACAAGTCAGTACAAGTAATCATGTCAAAGCAGATCGTGTCAGGGTCGAGACTGACGTACCGATACTTTTCACGATAGAGATGGCGTCCTTCAATATGTCATAACTATGCGACACGGGCGTCGTAAGAAGTAGATTAGTGCATGTGTACAGTCTTATTGCAGCCGTTCATGTATACCTTACTATTGCAATATGTATCCGAACTTGGTAATGTAGGTGTAGAGCGAGGGTCTAAGTAGTCCCTTTATGCCGGGAATGCATTTAGCAAGTTGGCAACGTCACATATGTGGCGTCCCAAGGTTTCTGTCCAACTCGAATGGTCCTGGTGTGCTTCCCATCGCGAGCTATAGCGTGCATTCAGTGACAGTCGGGGAAAGCACGGGGAGTGAATGAGGATAGGCAGTCGGAGGTAATCAGTGGGTCCTCTTGCCGCAACAACAAACGGCTGCCGTAGTCCACTCGCCATCAACTTCACTGCTTCTGCCGCTGCTCTCCATCATCAGGTCTACCCAAACGCTCGGTGCGCTTTCCAGGGACACATCGCTACTCACTGTCGCCACCGCTCCACTTTTTGGATTTATATTCCCCCACTATTCAGCCCTGTTGTACCCCCTTGGGTATCTGTACCCTTCCCACGCCACTCGCTGCTCATCTGCGGATCCTTCTCTGACTTTCCGGCTCTTTGGCGGTAAGTAACACAGCATCAACCCCCCCAGTCATCATATTGCCTTCGTACAACGCTCACGGCGCTTCCCGCTTGTCTCGCTGCGACTCTCACTTCCTTTCCCCTCTCCTACAGGTCAGGTCTGACAACTCGTCAGTTGATACAAACACCAAGGGTGTCCACCGCATTCGACACAAGCTACACAGCATAGGGCGATCAGCGAGGTAAGACACAAGCGCAAACGCCATCCATTCGCTAATCGCCCTAGGAACGGAAACGACCCATGGCATCTATACCGGGACATAACCAGCAAGTGCGGGACAATGAATGGCTCAGACGGACACGCTCGACTGTAGGCGTAGAGGGAGAGGCTACAACAAGAGAGGGAGCGACGAGGGATCAGAGCAGGTCGGTGTTGGCAGAGCAACTTTCGCCATCCGTACTACTACCCTTTACCCCTGCCGTATCCTCGCCACTCAATCCCGCGAGACTCACGCCAGCGATTCCAGTGCAGTCGAGCGACAGGGTACAGACTGAATCTGATTCGGCGCATATAGCCTCGCCGCGGCCTCACTTGCAATTTCCGCCCCGTCCATATCTGCGATCAAAGACAAGAAGTACACCAGACCTCCACACTCAAGCGTCACGCTCTCCCGGCACACCACTCACGGTGAAAGACTTGGGAACTGATTACACACGGTACTTTAAGCCCTTCTCAGATGGCACAAAAACTCCCAGTCGTAGCCAGAGGACTCCTATTTCAGAAAGGCGGTCTCAAGCCAAGCTCACACTCACCACCCCTCCGCCACGAGTCCCATCCGTCAACCCCTTTCTCACACCTATCACTCCCGATACTGGCACTTCTAAAGGATCAAGTACTTTATACGATGTGGAGAGGAATGCATCTTTTGTGGATGACCGCTTGGTTGCACCCTACGAAGAAAAGGGAATGGCATCCTGTCCATTGGTATGTGATCAAGAAGAACCAGATGACGAAATGCACATGCCTCGCGATGACGATGACATACGATTCAGGCCAAAGATACGGGATCATTTCACCAAGGACAGCATTGTCTCCACCATCGGACTGGTCCTTATGATGTCTGGGCTGATGTTCATATTCGTCGGACTACCTGTCCTCTCTGCTGTGGGCCTCATTGATTATAATTCGGCATACGGTATGCCACTGAGTATGTTCCCCTACTATTGGACACCTCATACTTGGGCCACAGTGAACAACAGACAATACCCACTGCTAGTGAACATGAGAAAAAGTCTGATCGACCCTGATACGCCCAAGAACGTAAGGACAAGACAGGGCGAATACGGTGATGATTATATACTAGTATTTAGCGACGAGTTCAGCAAAGACGGCCGGACTTTCTACGAAGGAGACGATCCTTACTTCTTCGCCCCCAACATCTGGTATGGAGCCACACAAGACCTAGAGTGGTATGACGCCGATGCTGTGACTACCAGTCATGGATCACTTCAGATGCGCTTGGAAGAGTTCTTCAATCACGACCTCAAATTCAGGTCCGGCATGTTGAATAGCTGGAATCAACTGTGCTTCAAAGGGGGCATCTTTGAGGTTTCGGCATCCTTGCCTGGGCCAGCAGGTGTTCAAGGACTTTGGCCTGGCGCATGGACAATGGGAAATCTTGGTCGACCCGGATATTTAAGTACTACAGACGGGCTATGGCCCTATACTTATCAGGCCTGTGATGCTGGCATCACACCCAATCAGTCTAGCCCTGATGGTCTATCTCACCTGCCTGGCCAGCGACTTCCATCATGTACCTGTCCGGGCGAAGATCACCCCACACCTGGAACCGGAAGAGGTGCGCCAGAAATCGACATCATTGAAGCGGGAGCTTTCTCAGGCTACCCAGGACCTCAAGGATTACCCATAGCAACGCAAAGTTACCAAGTTGCGCCGTTCGATATCAACTACTACCCAAACTATAACTTCACGGCGTTTCCAGACCTGACTTTGAGTGGATTGAACACGTATACCGGTGGTCCCTTCCAGCAGGCCATCTCTGCGACTACAGTGCTCAACAAAGACTGGTACGACAACAAGCAATACCAGCGCTTCTCTTTTGAATATGTACCCGGACAGGGCAAAGAGGCCTACATATTGTGGAAAGTAGGCGACCAGACAATGTTTATGATGGATGGCAGGGCGATTGGAGCCAATGGCAACATACAAGCTCGTCAGATATCGGAAGAACCCATGTCACTGATTCTCAATCTCGGTTTCAGTAACTCATGGACGTACATCGACTGGAAGAACTTGGCGTTTCCCACAACAATGCATATCGACTATGTAAGATGGTATCAGAAGAAGGGCGAGGAAATGGTGACGTGCGATCCTCCAGGGTTCGAAACAACAGAGTATATTGAGAAGCATGCAGAAGCCTACCAAAACCCAAACTATACTGTAAGACTCTCGTAGAGGGATGTCCAGAGACGAGCGACTAATGCCAATCAGCTGTGGGACCAAACGGGCTACGCCTGGCCCAAACACAGGCTCAACACCGAATGCTGATAACCAAAGGCCTTTTCCAATCGTGTCCACCATGGAGAGCATGATTACGGTATAATTTTTCCTTTTCTCGACAGTTCATAGACGTGCCGGCTGCGTGCCACTACACGATAGCCGAGTGCCACTTAGCTCTGTTGAATCATGCAGCTGTATCTTAGAGGAATGGGACACTGGCAGTATTTGGGCACTATGTGCTGATTATTGTATATGAGGCGGTGCGCGAAAACCTTTTTTTTTCTTGCAGCGGCATGCGAATAACGATTCATGTTAATGAGTGGCATTTAATGGCGAGCGTCTTCAGATTGGGGTTTTGTTGCGGAAACAGTTCACAGAAAGTAGCTCTACGCATTTGGAATAATAAAACAGGCCACCGAAATCTTCCTTGGTGTTTCTGTTGCGACCGTTTGTGAGACAGTATACTACATATCAACAGGCGAATCTTTGACTGAGACAATGGCTAGGCTTGATCAAGGCTACAAATGTGCCCAACTCCTGTCCATATCGGACCATTCACTACTACTCCCAACCCTTGTCATCAAACAAAGTATCAAGTTCACGATGTAGACTCATGCCGTACTCCCACTGCTGAATACTTTGCCAAAGGCGTCGCCTTCTTCCATGCTCAGCCCTTCATCCAAGATGTCATGCGCCATGTTGACAACCTCATCTTCGATGCCAGACTCCAAAACCAAGCCTTCGCTGAAGGCCAGGCGTGTCAGGGCAACAAGATATGCATGCTGTCCGCCCAATGTGTTGACTAGCTTGGTCTTGATGTCAAACTTGGGATTCGACGTGGCTATGTGGTGGATGAGCTTCATGTTTGCGTTGATGGAATCCACCTTGTAGTCTTGGGTGGGTGCAACCGGGTGGCGGTATAGGCTTGTTATGCAGTGGTCGAGGTATTTGATGAGCCGACCAATACACAGTCGGTTTTGTGCTAAGCGACAGGACCCATAGTCAGATATGGAAAACTGCGTGAGCACTGAGAGGACAAGGAGGCGCAGGTCCCATAGCTCGCTCTCGGACACTGGTGTGGTGCATGTGGGTGATGCGGCAGGATCCGGCACCGGCTTGGGTGTCTCGGTGAAGAGGTTGGTGAGACGATTTATTAGAGCGTCTTCGTTGTTTGCTTGATTATCCGCAGCGGAATCTGCTGTGTTAATGGGTCCAATCGAGGTGGTGAGAGCAGATGTGCCCAATATGCGTAACATGAGAGTCATCTGCGCCACCGGCTGCTCTTTGACTAGGAGCATTAAGGTGAAGCTAGAGGGTATTGCTTGCCATAGGCGGACGATGGCTCCAGCATCTGATGAGGACAGACAGCTAGCAGCTACTAAATAGAGCAGCTCGAGACAGTCCTCCACATCAGTGTAGGCAGCAATTTGGCGCTGTTTTGGTGAGTACAGATCTGCGATTGCCTTGTCACCCCCCCTGGCTGCTCTGGATATGGGGTCAGCCACAAGATCGATGGCAGCAATGATGAGTGGAACAATGCGTTGGGCAATCTCTACAGCAGTCTCGACTGGCTCGCATGCGAGGATAAAATGTAGCGCATCGAGGATCAACGGAGTAGGGGCATAGTACTTTTCAGCTTGACATCTTTTCCAGAGGTCGAGAAAGACATGGCACAGGTGCAAGGCTAACTCATGGACATCATCGATAGTCATGCTTGCTAGCGCATCGTACACAATCGACGATAATTTCTTGGTGGGGCTGGAGGGAAAGGCATAGTTTGTCAGTGCCTCAAGTACGCGGTCTGTGTCAACTGAGGATGGGTGGGAAAGCAGGCGGTGCAACAAGGCGAATCGACGGTCGTCATGTCTGAAGTGTTGCAGCAGTGCCGTATCTATCTTGGCTTGGGCTGCTAGCGACGGTTCTCGCTCCCTGGGTCGACTACGCGGCCCGCTCAGCTGTAGGGCGGGCAGTGGTAGGGGACTTTGGTCGATGACATGCCGCTTGCGCTTCCCGGCCTTGGGGGTGGCAGTCTTTGGCCTGTCGCGATGTCTGGATGGGGATGCCATGACCACTTCGTCATCGTCGAAGCCGTCGGCCAGCGGGCCTCTTGCCGTATGTGCTCCCCTGGGCGTACCTGCGGGACTGGCGAGTGGGCGGGTTGTCGTTGGTTTTGAGGGCACAATCCTTGCTGTTCTTCGTGGGATGCCAGCCTCGCGCGCCTCATGCTGGTGGAACATGGTGTCTGTCTGGGCCGACTCTGCCTCGCGGCGCAGACCGTCCATCTCGGCGCGTAGCCTGGCCAGCTCTGTGCCATGGGCATGTTGCTGGTCGGCCAGCTGGCGTTCGTATCGTTTGGTGTCGATGTCGTGGCGTCTTCGAAGGATGTCAGCTTCACCTGACTTGGTCTGCAGCTTTTCCCGGAGCGCGTCGGCCTCTCGTGTCTGGCGGGCTTTGTCTTGCTCCAACTGCGGGCATCAGCAGGGTCGTGGGAGTATACGGGCGGTGCATAAAGGATATCGCACCTGGGTGATGCGCTGGAGCAGGTGGTGAGGGTCAGACTGCTGGCTGTATGCACCGGCAGCGCCGTCGCCGTAGTCGTCGTCGGCGTATGAGTAGTCGTCCATGTGCCGGGGCTCTGGAGGCAGCGGCGCCTGGGTCGTCACCACCCAGGGCGAGGCGGTCGGCGGGCCAGAGGCATCGTTCAGGTCGACAAGCTCTGCGCCATCATCATCATTATCATCGTCATTGTCGTCGTCGAGACCATAGTCGGAGGCGGGTGCAGGGTGGCCAGGGTGGTAGGCATGCTGGGTGGCGCGCAGGGCACTGGCCTCGAGGTGGTGCAGCGTGTTTGCGGGGAGGTGGTCGAGGTCGTCGTCGTCGAAGCCGTAGTCGTCGTCGTCGTCTTGGTCGGGCATGGTGGCTCCATCGGGGCCAGAGAGACTGGGCTGGGGCGTATGCTTAGTCGTGGTGGCATTAGGCCGTCGTCGCTAAGCCGAGGAGTAGCCATGACGTCTGTCCGTTGTGACTTGTCCGCCGCAATTTCACAGCCTGCCTACTCGTAATAGTCAAACCCTCTCTCGCACGCCTGGCCCACCACCGCGCCCTCGACCACCCCGCCGTCGCATTCACCCCAACCTCGACTCCCACTCCCCCACCATCACCACCATCACCACCGCCATCACCACCCTCAACCCCTCACTGCAGGCTCCCACATAGCTGCTGCTGCCATCACCACCTGCCCGCGCTCACCATGGCGCGCCCTCGCAAGGACGTCAAGTTCCAACATCAAACGCGCAGTGCCAGCAATGGACGGGCTCGGAGGCCCTCGCAGTCTCTGTCTGAGTTTAGCGACCCAGGAAGCCCAACTACCATCAAGGAGGAAGCGACTCCTCCAGTACGTTGGCCCCTCTCTCTCCTCCGCTCTCGCCCTGCTGACTGGCATAGGCCCCCGAACAACCCCCTCAAACAGAGTACGAGAAGAAAAAGGCAAACTTCATCACACGCACAATATGGACCCTGGTCATGATTGCCGCCTTCTTCTGGGCTCTCGGCGCTGGCCACCTCTTCATAATCATCATGGTGACTGCCGTTCAATGCATATCCTTCAAGGAGGTCATTGCAATCGCAAACGTGCCCAGCAAGGCCCGCAGCCTGCGCTTCACAAAGTCGCTCAACTGGTACTTTCTCGGCACCGCAATGTACTTTCTGTACGGCGAGAGCGTCATTTACTACTTCAAACATATTTTGATGGTTGACCGGCTGCTGCTTCCTTTGGCTACCCACCACCGCTTCATTTCCTTTATGCTCTACATCATTGGTACCCGCGCCCCTCCATTTCGTGCCGTTTTATCAAGCTAACCCAGCCAGGCTTCATATTTTTCGTCTTCTCCCTCCAAAAGGGCCACTACAAGTTCCAGTTCACCCAATTTGCATGGTCCCACATGGCTCTGTTCCTCATTGTCGGACAGGCTCACTTTGTCATCAACAATATTTTCGAGGGTTTCATCTGGTTCCTCCTCCCCGTTTCCATGGTCATCACAAACGACATCTTTGCCTACCTCTGTGGAATCACGTTTGGCAGGACTCCATTGATCCAAATCTCGCCCAAGAAGACGTGGGAGGGGTTCCTGGGTGCCTGGTTCTTTACCGTCCTCTGGGGTGTCGCCGTCACTCATTTTGTCTCGCAGTACAAGTACTTCATCTGCCCTGTCAACGACTTGGGCGCAAACATCTGGTCTGGCCTCGAGTGCAGACCCAATCCCGTTTTTGTTGCGCGCAACTACACAATTCCTTTCCTTCCCGAAGGTCTCCCGTTCCACCGTACCTTCAACATCATGCCCGTTCAGTTCCACGTCATTATGCTAGGAACCTTTGCCTCGCTCATTGCACCATTCGGCGGCTTCTTCGCCTCTGGGCTGAAGCGAACATTTAAAATCAAGGACTTTGGCGATTCCATTCCTGGACACGGCGGTATGACTGACCGCATGGACTGCCAGTTCATCATGGGATCCATTGCATTCTTCTACTACTCGAGTTTTATTGCTGTCCACCACACGACTGTCGGCGGTGTGATTGAGTCTGCTATTACTGGACTTACCTACGAGGAGCAGATGGAAGTTGTCAAGATCTTGAGCAAGCACCTGGTGAACCAGGAAATAATATCACCAAAGGTACATTTCTCCCCCTTTCTGACCCATGTCCTGCATGCTCACTTTATCGGTATAGGTGCTTGAACTCCTCTCCGAGCAAATGGTGCGGAGATGAACGCAAAATGTGGATTTAGCTTAATCATTTAATAGAGTGTTTACTGGTCCAAGAGGGGGTTTGGGGGGAGGAAACAAATTTGGCGCTGCCAAGTAGACGCAGCTCGAATTTCGACAGGCATGGCACACGGCATCAGCCGCGGGTGGTAGGTATTGGTAATCGGGCGCATATACCCTTTCTGCAGTCTGGCGCACACTTGGAACATGAGTTTCTTCATGGCGCGCATCAAAGTAGCACGCAAGTAGTAATACTCTTTACAATTTGCCTACTAGTAGAAGCTCGAAGCTCCTAGTGAGGTGAGGCATGGTGGACGTGCGCTACCGAGATTTGTGCGCACGGCCCTCCTCCTGCAACTCAAGTTTTGGGCCTGTTCAGATAGGCAAGGCATCACATCAACGCCAATGCCACCACGCCCATTTGTGAACGACCGACTATGGTGTTGTCTCTGTCCTGGCTTTCCGCCCAAATCGACAACAGGCGCCACGGTGGCAACATCGGCTAGACGAGCACAGCGCAATGCGACGCGGAATGATGGATCAGTCTACCCCCGCAACCAGTGGCGTACCTATACTCTGTCCAGGACATGTCGCGCGGCCAGCGAGTCCTTCTTCTCGCAGCCCGGCAGTGCACCAACTGGATTCCGGCCTTTTGGCGAACAATCACACGTTCCTCGCCCCGTCAGTTCCCAGCAAAAGCCTCCGCTCGCTCAGCTTCCAAACGACCTTCTCTACGACCATGCCCGCGCCGAGGGCGCCAAAGGCCATTGGGACGAGGTCATGAACATTTGCAGAGTGCTGATCAAGGATAGAGGAGAGCAGCCAAACAGGGAAATGTATACGGCCATACTACATAGCTTCGTCAGTTCCAAGGATGGCACAGTTGGCAAGCTGCGCAAAGTGCTTGAAGAAATGGGATTTTGGAGTCAGGCAGATGCGTCCCTGTATGGGGCCTCAAAGATTGAGCTTGATGCTCGTGCGTGCGAGTGTGTGCTAGAGGTGCTGGCGGTGCATCCAGACTACCTTTTGCGCTCCGAGATTCTCGAATACATGAAGTCGCGCTGGCTCACCCTTTCCACTCGCGGGCAGAACTTTGTCGTGGCAGGGCTGTTGCGAGAGCGCCATTTCGAGCATGCGCTTGACACAATGGAGGGCATGATTAGGAATAACATACGCGTGGAGAGTTGGCTGTTTGATATGGCCATGTGGATTCTATTGGAATTCAAAGAAGTGGAAGAGGCTTTCTACGTCCTGGGCCTCAAAGCAAGCGTGCAGAACAAAGGCAGCGGCACGGGGACTGCCAGGGTGAGCGATGCACTCTGGGGCGCATTGCTCGACGCGGCAGCCGAGAGTCAGCTTGTACGTGTAACACCAATCCAACAATCAACCCATAGCACGATGCTGATGCCGCGCAGCACGAGGAAACAGTCAAAGTGTGGATGACTCAAGTTCAGCCGGGCTACCTGAAACCGGGCACTGGCACCTGCATGTCTGTGCTTGCCCTCGCTTCTCACCACGGGGACGTTGAACTTGCCACCGACGTCTTTCGTCTGCTTACGGAACGGGAAACCACTTTTACGACTCACCACTACGAACTCATCATGTCTACTCATCTACAAGCCAACGATGTCGAGGCTGCTGTGTCTGTGATTCTCATCATGGTAGATGCAAACGTCAAGGTCGATGCTGCAACGTGTCAGCCACTGTACCACTACTTGTCTGCTGATACGGGTCATGAGGCTAGCCGCCCGTTGGAAGCTTTTGCCCTCCTGCAGAACTTTGAGGCTGCTGGCCGCAGAGTGCCCACAGCAGCGGTGAATGCGTGCATCCAGGCTAGTCTTGCCCTGGGCCGCCTGGAGGAGGCGATTGAGATATACAAAGCCCTTCATACCGTTTCACGCACAGGGCCCAACACCAACACATTCAACATTCTCTTCAAGGGCTGCCACCAGTTTGTACGCAAGGAACTGGCAATGTTCTTGGCAAACGAGATGATGCAGCTTGGGTTGGTGCCTGATCGCGTTACCTATGATCGGCTGATACTGGTCTGCCTACGATGCGACGACCTGGAAGATGCCCTGTTGTATTATGAGGAGATGCTGTCGTCGAGCGACGGTGATACGCCGATGAAGCCTCGAAAGAAGACTTGGGAGCTTCTCATACACGCTTGCGTGCAAAGGGGTGACGAGAGAGCAGTTGCGCTTCTTGACGAGTACAAACGAGAGATTGACGAGCCCCGCATGTCGGTGGAGAAGGCCGTTGTCGACCGTTTCGAGTATGGAATGCCGCCGACGCCCCGAGGATCTGGAACGCGAGGCATCGAGTCTGGTTGATTCCATGGTGTGGAAGATCAGCACGTCAGGCCAACGGCAGAGGTGACGGACTCCCCAGGGCTCGGTGCCAACACGGGACGATCGAGGGCAAAAGATGGGGCAACGAGGTCGGTGCAGATACAGAAGCGGACTTGAGGTAGAGCGCCGATCTCGAGGGTGCACAGTCCACTGCAGCAGCTAGCGAAGACACAAGGCCACGTCAAGAGGAAAGGAGGCGCGTGAACCCGTTGGACGGCCCAGTGGCTTGACAAGTGCCGGGGGCTATGATCAAGTAGATAGTATTCACCGGATTTTGCTGACAGACTTGCTTGGTGTGCCGGCATTGGACTCGTATACGTCACATGATGGGTAGGTGTAGTCGTATCGTCATGGGCGTCGACTGTGAGCGTGGGGGGAGGGGAGGGTCGACGATAGGCGTGTACACTATGTATGTGCGCGTGGAGTCATGGCATGTCGAGGCCGGGCAGTCTGGCGGTGACTATTCACGGCATGCAAACCCGTCCTCGCACGAGCTTACCATGGCCATGCAGGCCCACACAGCTGCTGTGCTGTAGGGTGGAGAGGCCGAGGAAGACAGCAGCCGAGGCCGCGGGCGTCGACGAATGGGAGCACGGGCAAATCAAGGTTTTCAAGCAAACTAGCTCCCTCTTGGAGAAGCTTAACTCGTACCGCAGAGCCGCAGCCCTCAACCGCTCCACTTCACGCCTCAACTTTGACCATAGCGTTGCGGCCTTTTCCAGCATCCCGACCCGATACCGCCCACGCCGAGCTATTGCCGTCGACGCGCCCAGCCTCTTTTTTTTTTCCTTGCTGATCTGCCTTCAAATGCCGTAGATGCCGACTCCACGCTGGCGACGCGGGCGTCACCCTTCCCACCGGTGTAAACGGGGTTATGGCTGAAACGGCCATCGGGGCCTGCTAGGACGTTGCATCTCCGGTGGTTGGTTTGACCCCAAGATCTGGGAACTAGAACGTCGAATGATGCACTGGCTGGAGTCTCCATCATGGCACCCACCCTTGTGGGGAATGGTTCTGGAGTACAAGTAGGCACCTCTCTCCCGACCCCTTCTTCTCGTGCAGTCCCTTCTATCTCCTCTTGCACCTTGACTCCTTCCATCTTCGACCACAATGGGACTCAGCGGCAAAGCCCTCCAGACAGCCCAGCTTTTGCTCGTTGTCCTACCAGCCTTTGTGCTGTTCGGGTACAACCAGTCCGGCGTGGGTGGTCTCCTCTCCCTCCGGGACTGGAACAACCACTTCCCCCAAATCAACACCATCGACACCCATGGCGCTGAGAAGAGCAGGAACTCTACCAGGCAGGGTGCAGTCGTTGCCACCTTCACCATCGGTGCCCTCTTTGGCGCTCTATCCTGTTCCTGGATCGGAGACTACCTCGGGCGACGGAAGCTCATCTGCTTGGCTGCAGGTCTGACGCTTATTGGCGAGGTACTGCAATGCACCAGCTTCCAGCTTATCCAATTCGTTGTCGGTCGCTTCATCCTCGGATGGGGCGTGGGTGCTCTGAGCGCCACCGTCCCAGTTTGGCAATCCGAGTGCTCATCGTCTGCCAATCGTGGTAAGCACGTCGTGCTGGACGGATGCTTCATCTCTCTGGGCTACCTCCTCGAAGCCTGGATCAACTTGGGTTTCTTTGAGCAAAAAAACCTGCCCTTGCAATGGCGCATTCCTCTCGCTATCCCGACTGTCATTTCGGTCATTCCCATGTTGGCAGTATTCAGCATCCCTGAATCACCTCGCTGGCTTGTAGCAAAGGGGCGTGTCGAAGACGCCCGTGCCAGTCTGTCCAGCTTCAAGGGCCTGGATCTGCACGACCCTGAGATCACTGCCGAGATTACCGGCATTGAGATGGCACTCGAGGAAACCGGCCGCAGCGCAGCAAAGATGAGCGACATCTTCACCATGGGCCAGGACAAGCTATTTTACCGCTTTGCTCTCTGCATTTTCCTCCAATTCCTGCAGCAAATGTGTGGCAGCAACCTCATCTCCACCTACTCAACTGTAAGTTCAATCAGTCCAACCTTATTCATGATGATCGTACTAATTTACCTTTGCAGATCATCTTCCAGCAGGGTCTAGGCCTCAACAGCCAAACCTCGCGCATCCTGTCCGGTGGCGCATTGACCTGGAAATTCCTCTCCTGCTTTGTCGCCTTCTTCACCATTGACCGCTTTGGACGTCGCAAGCTCTTCATGTTCAGCGGCGCCGGCATGTCCTCTTGCATGTTGGCACTAGCTGTCGCATCCAGCTTCCCCAAGACGAACCAATCTGCCCAAATCGCCTCTGCACTCTTCGTCTTCCTCTTCAACTTCTTCATCCCCATCGGCTTCCTTGGCGCAAACTTCTTGTACTGCACCGAAGTTGCGCCAACCCGGCTCCGCGTGCCCATGTCTGGTATCTCAACTGCGAACCATTGGCTTTGGAACTTTGTCGTCAACATGGTCACTCCTGTACGTACACGTGTTCTGGTTGTACACTGATTACTGCTAACGCGCAACACCAGGTTGCAATTGAGACCATTGGATGGAAATACTACCTTGTTTTCCTTAGCATCTCCTCCCTCATTATCCCCGTAGTCTACTTTGGCTACCCCGAGACCATGGGTCGTAGCTTGGAGGAGCTGGAAGTCATGTTCACAGAGGGCAAGAGTATTCCTGACATCGTCAGCATGTCGCGTAAGCCTTTTACGGGCAGCATTGTGCCTGAGAATGGGCTTGAGAAGGTGGGCAAGAATGTTAGCGAGGAGGAATTTGCATGAGGCTGCCATGGTTAGATTGACATTTTCCACGTTGAGTGAAGCTTGTGGCTTTTTGTATATACAAGAGTATGTGAAAAGCTAGGTGCGCCACTACGATATTATGACGAATGGAAGAAATGAATGGTTCATGTTTACGTGCTGGATCCATGTGAGAAACCGTCTCTGGTATGTATGTGTGCAAATGCTTCCCAGAATTTGGAGTGTTTGCGTTTTACAGTACTCTAAGCTCTAACCGTGAAGCCGAGGGTCTGTTGACAATGTACAGACTTTGTACACATGCACACCCCGCAGACCGATGCAATGAGCTCTCCCCACAGAAAACTAGAACCTCGAGGCTTCCTGGTTGGGACACATGGCGTAGCGCTTGGGAGGACGCAAGGAACGTGGGCGGCTCCGCCGCTTTGACGATCCTACGATCTCCACCGTGCACCCCACCGCCCCCAAATCGCCTGCTACCTTCCTGTTCAAGCTTGAGCCTCAAATGTCTAGCACATGGAAACCTGGAAATCGGACGTTTAGCCCTTTTTTTTTATATGATTGGCTCGAAGCGCGTCATTTGATCGGCAGCAAGCCGGGATGGAGGAAAAAGACGCTAAGCCCAGCCACCAACATCACATTTCCCCACGTTCTATGGCTACTGTAGATCCCTGTGGCCTAGTCAGCCCACAAGGCGCACCGCACCGTAAGGCACGCTGTGTAGTTGGAGGGCAAGAAAACATGCAGGGATGTGAGCGGGCGAAAAAAAAAAACCCCCTCCCCTCCCACGAGGACTGTTGATCATCGGCATACATGGCCACTTTTGCAACACCATCTTCAGTAATGCTACGTATGTGGCGCAGTGCAGGTTTCCTATGTTGGATAAGTGGATAGGGGGGAAGGGGCACAGCACTGTGAGGTGTAAGGCCTAAAAACAGCCATGTGAACGAAGTTCTAGCTGGGTAGTGTGGCGGAAGGTAGGCCGTGAACCGGGGTACACATGCATATATTCCAGGCTGAGGGTAGGAGGTCATTGGCTATTTTTGTCTTGATAAAAGACACATGTCTATACCAGCACGTGGCCCTAAACTCGTACTCTACGCCAAGCCTTGACTTGTATGCTTGTTCTGATCCAGTCCTACGACAACAGCCATCCTGGCACATACATACTACCCTACCACGGACAGTATGACCTCGTCAACGTCCAAAGCGCGTGAGAGCGGCATATCAACCGGCTCGCACGACACGCCACCGGCCTACGATGGCTCCTCCACCTCCGACCCACCACCAACCTACGAATCCGTCGGACGCGCCCTGACCGCCCTCTGCCAGGGCGACCCAGACGAGTACATTGTAGTACCGTTTGTAAGCCGAACCGTGGGCTTCAGCATCCACAACTACAACCCCTTTTCGCACAGGCAAGGCGAGGTCCGCCAGTCGATTGTGACGCGTCGGATGAGGCGCTCCCAGTACCTCGCCCACTACGTCAAGGACATGGACGGCAACTTTGTCGGCACCGGCACTCCGGCGGTAGATGCGGCGCTCGTATTTGTGCCGAGCAAGAGTAGCCCCGAGGACTTGCTGCGCCAGGTTAATGAGGTGGCGCTCAAAGTGCAGAGGCTGAGGGGCGATGGTATTGGTGACTGGGGGAAGCCGTTGCAGGATCATCCAACCGGATATGGTGGAGGCGGGATCGCTATGTAAAATCTGTAGTGTGGAATATGTCATGTACGGGTCTTTTTCTTCTGTTTTTATCTGTTTTTCTTTTTTTTTCTTTTTTTGATTCAATGATGACTGTTTGCGGCGTTGGAAGAACTTGGGCTGTTGATTGTCTTGTAAGGCGGTAAATAAGCTTCTCAATGCCATTTGGCTTGTAACAATACACCGAATCATCCTACACTGATTTGCAAGTTGATTATCATGGTTGCTACGACATTGGCTGTTGAACGACTGGACGTTCACGTCTATCACACAATCTCATCCTGTGGTGTAACATGAAGTAGATTAGCAATTGGCAAGATTTTCGTAGCGTAACCTTGGGTGGAACAGACTTTCTTGTTCCTAGGTTAAATTTCAGAGAGGTGTTCAAAGTGGTATGTCCCGGCTGTAACGTCAAAGTGACGCGGGGACCTCTAGTAGTAACCTTTGTCATTCCAAGGACTTCTCCTCTTAGCCCACTCTTCAATTGGCGTAAGTTCCACACCCAGTTCACTCACAACAGACTTCATGTCGATGTTGAACGGCTCGTCTTCTGCCTCATTGTAGTACGTATACGCCTTGAACATCTGGCTCACCACCGTCTCCGTCTCCAGCCCTCTTCCCTGCATTGTCTTGCTAATCTTTTCACAAAAATCTGACACAGTCTGGTTTTCGTAGCTCAGCTCCTTAGCCCAGGCTCTTGATAGTTTCTCCGTGAGCTGAGAAAGGACGACAGTTTCAGGTCCGCCAATAGGAATGTCGCGTCCGGCAAGTTCCGGTCTATGCATGGCAGCCATCATAATTTGCGCGACGTCGTGGTGGCAGATCCATGATACGCGAAGTTCTGGCTTGTGGCAGTAGACGACGGTCTGTCGGTCGCGGATCGGAGGCAAAGCCCAGCCTTCGAGAAGATTGTCAAGGTAAACCACGGGCTCAATGCTGATGACCGGGACATGGTCCCGTAACAAGCATCTCATTACTCTTCGATCATCCTGTGCTTGGATATCTTGTGGCTGCTTGGGAATCGGCATGCTGGTATTGAAAATTATCAGGGGAATCCTGGCTTTCTTCGCAGCTTCGCCGATGTCTCTTGCAGCGGCGATGATGGGTTCAGACTTGTTGAAAGAAGTTGATGGCAGGTTGAGAAACAATCGGTCTGCGTGTTGGAGTGCCTTTTCAATGGCAGCTTTGTTGGAAAAATCTGCAGCAATCGTCTCGACAGGCTTTCCGTCGACTTGTAGCGGTTGAGGGTTGCGACTGACTGCTACCACGGAATGGCCTGCTTGCGCGAGGGCGTGGACTTGGTGGCGCCCCTGAATGCCGGAAGCTCCAAATACGACGACACGCATTACAGCCGAGTCCCTCATGCTTCGCCTTGTTGAGAGGTATCGAGTTATCTCACAGACAGCCGTCTTGGGTGGGCTGTTGTATTTGTTGGCGTCATTCCAAGCGGAGTTGATCAGCCGCGACGGAAAATCATATCCGCGTTGCGCACTGGATGGTGTCCGTCAATTTCAGTATACATTTCATTGCGGTCCATTTAACTCTCGACTCACAGGTGAAAATCTTGTTTGCTACTTAACTGATTTCCTGATCACGGAGTGTTGCGCCATTGCGTTTCCAGGACTCCGCTGGAATCCGGGGTGTAGCATGGCCTCTCCAAATCTGCCCGCAGACCATGTAACCATGCACTAGGCCAACTATGCAGAACCAGGCTGACCGTCTGTATTTGGTAGGACTTTGCGACGCTTATCATCGAGTAAACATAGAGACGGCAGGAATGGATAGAGAATGGGCAGCAAGGTAGATGTTCAAACGCATAGCTACCCAGCTGTACGGTCGCTCTCGTATTTCCCCAACTTGACGATAAACGACGAAAGAGCTTTAGGTCCCAGTCTAGCGCTACCCAGTTAGTTATAGTACCATCATCCCACGTGGCACTGGTTTCTAAATTGCACTGCAGGACGTTCCGGGACACCGTCCAGCCGTTATGATAGAGCCTCTGGTCTAGCAAGGCTGGGCAGAGATATGGCTGCGTCGTCCATAATACTCTTGATTATCCCGCGCTTGTATTGGCGACTTATTCCATAGACGATATTGCTTTGCGGTACGCGAGACACCAAGGCCGGAGAAACATAGCTTTCGGGTCACCAACGGTGAATTTGGGGCTCGCTGAACAGATGCAGGCAGAAGAGATTTTTCATTTTGCTCACTAGTCCACGCATCCAGAACTCAACTCATCAAAAAGACGAGCACGGTAGTAGCGCACGTGTTGCCTATCTACAGAACCTTAGAAAAGCGATTGAATAATGGCGTCAGTGGTAGCATTTGGGTTGAGCTTTCGGAAAAGGCCGAGGATGGGTACTGGAGAGGTCAGATGGCGAATTGCAATGGACAAGGTACCCAAGGCGTGGGGCTGACCCCATTCACATGCTTGGATTACTAATGCTGGTACCAAGGTGCGACGGTACTTGGTGGTGAACCAGTCTGTGTTGTGAAACCCAGCACTACTTCCAGACCCCAGAAACGTTTATCTTGATCGGTAGCGAACTAGGTAACCGAGCTCTTTGGTGTGAGAGTGAAGTTTGGAGCCATGGTGCCGCTCTCGTCTGTGTGGTCTTACCAGACCGCGGAGAACGAGGCCTCCATTGACCAGGATGTGAGATCTTGGCGCCAGGGCTTCAGAGGCACAGTCGGGTAGCCGGAACGCAGCTGGAGATTGAAAAGCGTTGGCTGCATGGATACATGACTTCCCATGGGCTGATGATGTTGAGTTCTCGAGAGCAAAGGTCCAAGTGTGCAGGCGGAAAAGGTGGACCCTGCTGAAATGCCACCCCCACGGCGTCGAGGATGCCGCGAGAAGAAATCTCTTTATCGGATTGAAACATGGCGGAGCGGTGACGATGGGGGGTTTTGCCCAAGTTCATTGGAACAGGCAACTCTGGCCGACATGGAGCTGATGATGGCCGTCACTCCGAGGAGCGGCAGTGGGCTGCCAGTTTTGCGGCTTGGCATGAACCACCGGCTGCAATATCAATTCCTCAGCGCATCCTGCGAAATTTTAAATGTGGACCGCCAGCTTCCACAGGGCGATGAGTTTGATTCGACTTGACGAGGAGCCCTGTAGAGTCGCCACGGTCGCAATCTGGTGGCGGGCTGTGTTGAGTACACCCCCTCCCTCCCGCCTACGGGTACCGCACACGAAATCTGCACAGGTTCGTTTTTGCTTCTGCCTTTGGGGATGAGGCGTTGACCTGATGGAAAGAGCCTGGTATGTGTGGCAAAGAAAGAAAAGAAAAGAATAGCTACGTACCTACTGGCAAGCAGCCGTTGTGGTCTGGGGAGCCGCTGCGGTAGGGCACGCGTCAGATGCGGCTTTCTGGCCCCAGGCCCACGGCCATATTTGTCGAACCCATGCTGGCAAGGTTGGAGGGAGGAGATGCTACTGGTGGCTATCTGCACCGCTGCATTGGACCAAAGAAGGTCGCGTAGGCTGGATGTGGTGCAGTGGTGCAGTGGTGCAGCAGCATCCAGAAGCCATGAGGCAAACGGGTCTAGGGCACACCTAACGGGCCCGTCCGTATCCACGGCGCTAGTCACCAGCAGCAGTAGCGGCGGGGAAGCTGACTGCACTCGATTCCCCTTGACAATGTTGCCTCTCTTAGCAGATTACCGCATCGCTGTGCCTGCCCTGCCATTGGAGACTGCCGACGACGCCCTCACGATATCGGTACATCCGTCTCCTTTCGCCTTGGTCAGACGCCAGAACTCGCCCCGTCAGCGACCCCCGAACACGCGCGAGCACAATGCGGTGCCAATCCGCCTCAGCACATTTCTGTTTGCGCCTGCATGCCATGCGATCACTCCATGATTGGCCATGGTCGACGTAGCCGTATCCGCCGTGAACCCACTGTCTATTGCTGATCATGCACGGACAAATCTTCTGCCTCCTCGTGATAATTCGTCGCCCAAGTAAACCGTTGGCTGGCGTACCAGTCGACCCGTTGGCTGGCCTCAACTCAACGCGCCTTCGGCTATTGCTAGCAAGGCCCCAACCGCACCTGCAACCCATATGCACTCAGGACAAGGGTCGCTCCTTAGAATCTGGCGCCCACGGTCGGGGTCAAACCCTGACCGTACGTGAACAGACGGGTCCCTTCCCTTGGGTTGACGAAGCTTCCAGCTGCAACGGCAATCATCTTGTCCACAATATAGACCTTAAATTGCCTCTACCCCACCCTCCAACAACCGGAGAAAAGACATTTCACCCAGTCGGACATCCCTCGGCCCAGTAGTGCTCTCGTAGTTTTATTCATCTACACAGGCTGTCATTGATTCTCGAAAAACTTTGCAGGCGACATATCAAGTCCGTTTCCACTCCTCCCCATATGCCCGCGTTACCTTCGCACAGGCTCGATCAGAATTAGTCTTGTACAGTCGACATGACGACTACCGTCACGTTTCCACATGCCAATTCGTTCGGGGAGCCAGATCCATATGCTCGAATGTCGGGACTGCCGTCAGGTTACGGGAGCTTTTTTAATCACTTCAACCCCACCGGAGCGACAGAACCGATCAGCTGCCATATCCACGCCTCGCAACACCAGAATCATGGGCAAGTACCTGTTCATGACTGGAGCTCGTCTCCTCTGTCCATGGTGCAGCCCCAGAGCACACAGCATATATTGCCTTCACAGCCACACACCAACACAGACCCGGCGTCGACAGCAAGCATCAACCCAGTCGCTCTTTCGACCCCCAATTTTACGCCCGCCAGCCGACCTACTGGGTACTATGACAGCACGTCGGCCATCTCTCCATCGCAGTCCAACTTTGATACCAGCAACTCGGCATCACCAGTCAGCTTCACCGTACCCTCTCGCCGGGACAGCCTCTACCCTAATGAGAGTGGCAGTCTATGCCTTCAAGATGAAGAGACGCGCTCAAGGCGGCCCTCTACTACCACGACCGCCGCCAGCGCCACCACCACCACCACCACAACACCAACAACTGGTCGGCGAAGGCGTAACTCAGAGTACGTAGAACCAGGCTCGGCGCGGGCCATCTACCTCGAGAAGAACCGTCGGGCTGCAAGCAAGTGCCGGAGCAAGCAAAAACACGAGCAAGAACAGCTCGTCGAAAGGTCGAGGCAGTACGAACGTAAGAACCGCATGCTCAAGGCAGAAGTAGACATGCTGCAGTCCGAGGTACGGGCGCTCAAGGACTTGCTTGGCCAGCATGCGCATTGCCCCGACCAACGGATAGCACAGTACCTGCAGCTCGAGGCAAGTCGGTTAGCTTCCTCACGAAACTACCCAGCCTCGTTTTGATCAAGACAGCCGGTACGCTGGGTTTGCATCACAGTGCCATCTCTTTTCATCTTCCAATCTGTTCCTTATTCTTATTCTCATGGTTACTGTTACTATTGGCTTGGTTTGGCCCTGTCAAAATGCAACTGCAGGGATGTACGATTACATGTCATGGTTTGGGCAAGCTGGCGTTGGGGTAACATGAATGACGCGACATGATTACGTACGAAGACAAGAAGACATGAATACTCGGGATGACTATGAAGCGTTGATCTCGTCTACAATGTCACTCAGTCTTTGGTAGAACCAGAGGCAACGATCGTCAGTAATATACCTTGTCAAACCCACAGCCTTCTGATCTGAGCCACAGTCTTGGATGGATTTCCTTTTGCTCCATTCTTCTGTGAACACCGGTGTGTTGCACATCTATGCCGTTTGCAGAGCTCTCCGGCTTCAAGGGATTTTCAGAACAAGGAGAACAGAACCGCAAGCACATCTGTATGGAGCGGCTTGGCGAACGTCGACTATCCAGATCTTGTAACTGCCATGTGGCTTGATGAGATGAATTACTGGCGGTGAACAGAAGCAAGAAACAACAAGTCTTCCAAGTGCTTCTTGTAATGTCAGTTCGGGTCAAGTTCCCAATCCTCTCTTGGTCAAGTCATACATAACACTGCGAGACCCAATGCAGTTACAGAGAGAGGTTATGAGGAGTCAATGATATGACTCTGTCGTTCTAGGCGGTTCCATGGAGAATCTGATTGCCATTAACATCCACAAAGATACTCCATCCGCCATGGCTTCCAAACTAGCATGCGAATCTAATGTATAGGAAGAGATTGCCTTGGCGAGATGAACTTGGTGCCTAAATCACATAAACCTGCCACATGTGGTTCTGCAGTAATATGCCAATCAATGGTTTTGCGTATTGTTTTGGTAAGGTTCACCGTTTACCTGATGATGCGTGTGTACATATTCGCGCGATGACACCCCTGAGGCGCCGGCAGACAGCCGGACCAAGGCAATTACCGGATAAAGCGAGGCGATGTAGCGGCCAATTTACACGACACTGCAGTGGTCTTGGTAGCTGCGAATCAAGTAGCTTGTGGACCGCATAGCGTGCTACTTATGCTCCAAACCTGTGGACGAATCATTTTCCGGGGCCACTCTAGCCATTTAAGGAGATCGGGGGTTGCCGCCAACAACTGTTCTGAGGCTGTGAGTAGCCACTCGGGCCATTTGCCAACCCACCATACTGGACGGCTTTGAGCCAGCATGGCGACGAAGTGGGTGGTGATGATGCATGTCACAGGGTTATGAGCAGCGAGGAGTTCGAGAAATCGACTTTCCAGCAGGGCAGGCCAATAGAATAGAAGCGAATACTCATCACGGTCTGGAGGTAGATGCCGAAAACGGAGCCATGTTGTGTGAAGTTCGTCAATGGCAACCGTGCAGGCCTCCTTGTCCTGGCTGTCTAGTAACAATTCGGTAAGCTCCTTCAATCGCGTGATTTCCTGGGGGTTGTCCTGGCTCGCCAGATTGTCCAGACCCTTTAGAAGGTCATCCGAAGGTGTATCAGTCATGTAAGCAACGAACGCGGTGTCTTTGATTTGATTCCAATGGGGCATGACAACAACCTTGATGCCTTGCAGCAGCATGAAGCAATGATGAAGTGCCGCAATAGGGTCTTCGGGCTGCTGAAGCTGTGCCGAGCCGAAGTTGTACGTGAAGAGTATAGAAGACAACATGAACATGGGCAAGGCTAGCGTTACGTGTGGATTCTCGAGATTTTTCCTATACGTGTCCAAGGCTCGGCTGATATGGGAGTCTGCTTGGAGCAAAAAGGCCTGTCGATCGTTGGGTGGAAGCAGAAATGCCTGGTGGATTGCAGACAGGGCTAGAAAACCACGCAGGAGGAAGGGGAATTCGAAGCCCAGTTCCACAAACTCGGTCTGCCAAGCACTGCTCCGCAGGGAAGGGTTAGGATGCAGTGATTTGGCACATGACTTGATCCAGTGGTGGAGTAGCCGGAGGTCGGCAAGGGGCAGATCGGAACCGGTGTGGCTATGAGATCCATCGGGGCTCTCGGGAAGGCCAGGATCCCCGTTGGACGAGCTGACGCCAGGGCTGTGCTGGGGAGATGAGGTGTAGCTCTCTGGTATGGTTGGGAATGTACAATTAATGTCCAAGCGAACGCAGTTTGCGCAGCGTGGTCGGGCTTCGTTGCACTACAACAGACGGTAAGCAAAAGGGAGCGGAAGCAATGTGCAGTAGACAGTGCAGTTTGACCATGTCATGCGCAGACACGGGGATTTGCGTCGGGCATCGTGTCTGGAGATTGGCAAAGTTTTGAGCAAGGTACGCTGATTGGCTGTGCAGAGCTAGAGCAGGTGTAGGGCTTCACACGTACTTTTGTGTGGCGTTGCTTGCACTGGAAGCATCCCTTTCGGGACTTTGTGTGCGTCTTGCGCTTTGCGACGCGTTTCTCTGTCATGGTCGCGGTGGAGGTTAGGGTGAGGGCAGTTGCTTCTTCGTAAAGGACCATGCTCGCACTCGGAGGCGAATTGGAAGGAGGCGATTATGTAAGCCATCCGCCACGTGGTTGGATAGGAGTAGGTGTGGGGTGCCTTCTGCTCCACACACATAGAAAACTACCAAGTATGGCCACTTGCAACTTGGCAGTCAGCAATATGCCCCGGATTACCCATGTCCTGCTTTTCAGCCTGCGGCCACCCGATTCCGACTTGTCAAGTCAGCCGGTGAACCGGCGTGCCGGCGTTGCTTCCCATCACCCGTTTTCTGCCCATCTGCTCTCACGAATGCGCCCTGTGTTGGTCTGGGCGGGGGTCCTTGCCAGTGATTGCTACTGGGAATTTGACAGGAAAACCAACGGTTGCCATGCGCCGTTTGAACAAGAGGTCGTAGTGAGGGTGACATGGTGTTTGATGTCGTAGCAACAATGCCAGCCTATACGGCCGGGGCTTTTGTCTGTGGCGGCATTGTGTCAATCGCATGGCCCGAGCACATGTCCGTATGGCGGCTGCAAAGAGGGGGGCCTGATGGTGATGATGTAGTGCTAGTGTACATGGATGAATGCACGTGTATACCAGACGGATAGACGGATAGACGGATAGTAAGTAGCATGTATGAGTGTATGCATGTAGTAGTATGAATAGCAGCAGACAGGGTTCTGAGCAGGCACCGCCCGCCTAGTGAGCCGGAGCAGCCCAGGGTGACGTACCACCTTGCCATTGCCGCATCCCACGGTTGCGAGTCTCGCCATGTGCCAAGCTGACTTTCTTTTCGCATACACTCCTCCCTTGCCCTAGCTATGGTACGTCTGGCATGCATCCTACTATGCACCCACCACAACTAACTGTTCTGTCTAGGCGTCGCTCCTGCGACAGCTCGTCGCCGGCCCTCGCGCCAGGCATCCCGAGGCCGGCCTCGACCTATGCTATGTAACCGACAACAGTACACTCGCCACGAGACCACAGCCCTTACTCTTCATGCGCTGACCTCTTCTTGCAGTCATCGCCACTTCAGGCCCCAGTGGCACATATCCCCAGCGCGCCTATCGCAACCCGCTCGACTCCCTTGTCAAGTTTCTCGACTCCAAGCATGGCGACGACTGGGCCATATGGGAGTTCCGTGCAGAAGGGACAGGCTACCCAGACTCAGAGGTGTACAATCGCGTGTACCACTATCCCTTCCCAGACCACCACCCTCCGCCTTTCGCCCTCATACCCAACATCATGGCAAGCATGCGCAACTGGCTGCATGAGAAGAAAGGCCGTGTCGTTGTGGTCCACTGCAAAGCTGGCAAGGGGCGATCTGGCACAGCAAGTTGCAGTTATCTTATCAGTGAAGAAGGCTGGCCAATGCAAAAGGCCCTTGACCGCTTCACTGAGAGGCGCATGCGCCCCAACATGGGCAAAGGCGTCAGCATACCCAGCCAACTGCGCTGGATAGGCTACGTCGACCGCTGGACCAAGTATGGCAAGATCTACGTCGAGCGCCAGGTTGAGGTGCTCGAAGTGCACTGCTGGGGGCTCAGAGACGGGGTCAAGATCCAGATAGAGGGCTTCGTCGAAGACGGCAAACTCATCAAGAATTTTCACACCTTCACTCGGGATGAGCATGAGATTGTGCGTGGCGAAGTCAAAACCACGGGCATGGCACAGGCCGTCCAAGAGGTCATGTACAAGAATGGCTTCGGCCCTTCAAAGACGAACGAAGGGTCCAAGAACAGCAGCACACTGTCTTTAGAACAGCAAAGCAACACGGATGGCACTGCCGCTGAGCGAAAGACGTCAAGCGAGAGCCTCCCCCTAGGCACAGGCGACGTCGTCTTTCGTCCTTCAAAACGCGTAGTCCTTCCCACCAATGACATTAACATCGATGTCGAGCGCCGCAACAAGGCCGCCTTTGATCTTACCATGGTCACAGCTGTCGCCCACGTTTGGTTCAACACGTACTTTGAGGGCAATGGTCCGGAGCACAAGGGTAACGCAGATGAATCCGGCATGTTCGAAATTTCATGGGATGCTTTGGACGGCATAAAAGGCTCGTCTCGAAAAGGTACCCAGGCTTTTGAACGGATAGCCGTGGTATGGCGTGCACTGTCCGCTGATGAAGGCCGACCTGGTGTGTTGATCACAGAACCAAAAGAAGGCGAGCCTGTGCGACAGGCCCAGCCTGCGGATTGGAGAGGCGCGCACGGCGTGGAGCCGTCCGAAGGCAAAGACCTCGGTGTCCGCAGAGCTAGTCCGACCAACACTCAATCCGACATTAGCCGGGCAAACAGCGTCAGAAGCGAAAACAAAAAGAACACGACCATTGTCAGCGCTCCCGGCCGGAGGGACAGCGAAGACAGCGATACCAAGGATGTGCGCTCTCACGGTCCCAATGGCGAGAGTGTTCTATCAGAGCCTAGTGACTCCACGGTATCCGCCAAAGCAGACGAGAGCGGGCCAGCGACAGCATCTACAGATGCCACACTACCGAGCCAGATTCAAAGCAGCAGCAGCAGCAGCAACACCACAGCAAGTAAGTCGGAGCCTCTAGACCAAGGTAGTGGGTCGCATCACACGGGTGTTGTTAGCGAGGTGGCAAAAGACATCAAGTACCACATTTCCGGCGCAGTCTCGACTGGCGAGCTTCCCGACGGCAAGCCCGAGAGTGAGATGAAGGATGCAAAAGAGCACGGGTTAGGGCATTTGGCCTTTGGAAAGAAGAAGACGAGTTCGTGAGCACCAGAACCCCATTGCACCATCGGCACGGAGGGGTGTGCGCATGGCTCCTGTAAAAGGCTGTGTACTCAGCTTGGGGCATTGCGGGGCGTTAAAGGAGGGGGGGGGGGGATT
>JALPSE010000059.1:50078-65468 GCA_030558545.1 Bipolaris gigantea
AGAGCAAGGCCATGTGCGTGTATTTATCGAAGCTTCACTATATCGCTATTTGGTTTGTGGCGTGGACTTGGACCTTGCCGTTTCAAATACATCCAACCGTTGCTTGTATTGTCAATCAGTGTGACTGCTGCTTTGTTGGGCTCCTGAGCACTTGGTATCGCCTGGCCTGATTTTCAAGTTCAAGCACTGAAGGTTGGTAAACGGTAGAGAATATGCATGCTTGGTGGCGAGTGGTTGGAGTGAGGCGGATGCTGTGCGTTCATCACTAACGCATCTCGATATGTCGTTTGTGGCAGCTAGCGCACGAAATCTGGATTTTTCCCCCTAGTAAAATACGTAGCAGAGGGCCGTCTGACCACTGATGACCGCACACGACGATGAAGGAGTGCACCGCAGGCGCATGCATGGAAATCACGGCACACAACCTGTATGTGGAATGTTGCCACCACAAGACATGGGCATGCGGACAGAACGTGGCGCCTCTCCAGGATGAGGATCACAGGAGGATATTAAGACGGCTGCTCTGTCAGTTTCATGGCGAGGAGAATGGGTTGCGTCCGATGAAGCAAAGGAAGGCTGTGAGACAAGGCAGCCAATACCCCGCACAAACGTTTACTTGCGGTTCATAAGACCTCAGCAAAGGGTTGAGAACGCAGGGCTAGTGGTTGCCTCAACATGTTCAGCCGTTGCTACTGTAAGCTGCGGAGCCAAGAGGATTCGCTCGAGTGGGTGTGTAAGGAATGCAGCGAAATACTTGGTTTTATCTAAATGAAGACTGGGTGTTGTCTAGTTGCAGGGGTATAAAGAGCCTGGTCAAGCAGTACTTGCGGCTCTGCGTGGGGATAAAAAGGTGGTTGGAATAGACAGTGCTGCTCCACTGTCTTTGGTAGGACTGTCTCATTCCAAACACCTTTTTCGTCCTAGTTTGCCCTCAACGCTTGATGAGTCGTTGAGAAAGCGCACACTGGATCAAACTTTCGATCAGTGTTTGCAGCTCATGAACAGTCTAGAGAGTTCTGGAACGTTGACGGCTGATTGCACCTTGACTTGTCGAGCAAACAACAAATTATCAAGTACAACCTCATCATTTCCTGTCGTTATTTTTACTCCTTCCATGGTCCCTGGACCTGAAGCCATGGCATTACGCGAGCAAGAGATGGAGGCTTTGCAGGAGAGTGTGGCGACTCAGACGTGCGACACACCACTGCAGGATGACAAAAAGCATACGTTGGACGTTGGACCAACGACAGAAGACGCAAAGGCGGGACGTGGAGTTGACAAGAAGACACCTCGTAAGGGCAGGCCGTTGCACAAGTCCAAACGTCAAGTGGACGACAGCTGCACATCCGAGACTAGCGGCAACGGGAGTTCAATTGAATCCGACCAAAGTAGCGAAGACGAGAAACTCAAGGAGAAAAAGAGGCTGAGGAAGATCAGAGCGGCGATTGCACAAGCAGAAGCCAGGAAAGGGAAGAAGCAGAAGCAAAAGGAGAGGGCAAAGGAGAGGGCGAAGAGCAAGAAGCACAAGAGCAAAAAGCACGAATCAACCGACGAAGATGAGAGCTCGATAGACTCTTCTGAATCCGAATCCGATTCTGATTCGGAGGATGCAGTGGCAGCCACCAAAAGCCGACGCAGAGCCCGACGAACCAAGGCCGAGCATAAGAAGAGTAGGCGTGTGCAAAGACCGAGCGACGACTCCGACTCCGAATCGGAAGCTCTGTCGACAGAGTTTAGCAGTGACTTGGGCACTGAGGACCAAAGCGCTAGACAGAAAAGAACAAGGGCAAAGGCGAAGCGGAGCAGTAGGAAGGCGAACAAGAAGCTTGACAAGTATTCATCGTCTTCGGAATCACTCTCTAGCGACGACGAGGTCATTCCATTGCCCGATTCCCCGCCAGACATTCATGTGGTAGAAGACGACCTCGAGGCCCAAGTGGCGACGATCAGTAGCCTTTTACACCGTCTCAAGGCAAAGCAAGCCTGTGTAGATGCGGCGGCTGTGTCGATTCCCAAAGTGGAAAAAAACGTGGGCAAAAAGGGGCTAGAGTTCAAGCGGGTAGACCAGGTATTTGACATGCAGATCCACGACTGGAAGCTTGTTGAAAGTAGCAGTGATCAAAAGGGTGAGTTTGACTGTATATTCACGGTGCGGCGGCGTCTCGACTGGCAAGGCAAGTATATCGAAACTCGGGTGGACATCAAATCAAAGACTCTTCGGAACACGCTCCAAGGCGTCTTGAAGGAGTGCAAAAGCATTAGCTTTGTCGAGGATACGCCTCAGCTGGATCCCCGTACACTGTTCCATTATTACGACGAATTGAAGACGCATGTCAAGAAGACACTGAAGCGGCAGCTTGGAAAAGCCAAGAAGCCGAAGGAGCGGAAGCGGCTCAAGCAACAGGTTGCGCAGTGCAAGCTCCTGCTCAGCTATGTGGACGAGGACTTTGGCGCTACTCGTAAAGCTCTCAAGCCCATGGTCAAAGCAGGCACTATTACGTACGATCTGATATGGGCGCTCTTCAAGCCCAACACCATTGCCTTTACGCCTACGTACAACAACAAAGACGATGCGCGGTGTTTTAGGGTGGGAACAGCGTACGAGACGGAAAACTGGTTGACGGGCGTCAAGTCGTGGCGTGTTGATGGCAAGTATCTGGAGTACGATGGCAAATCATTTGGCCTTGGGGAACACGAAGTATCGATCCCAGCGTTCAAGGGGCACAAGAAGATTACCAGTCTTGCTGTATATCCGCTCAAGTACCACAAGGATGCCAAGGTGTGTTCGATTGTCCGTCTGGGGCGGGAATGAAGGAATGCTGACAAAGGCGCGTAGGGGATCAAGAAGCAGCTGATGGAGCGGGGCAAGAAGTTTGTCGCACTACAAGGCATGAATTACCGGGTCCAAAAGGGGATTGCGTACATGAAGCACAAGAACAGCATCGTGCGCTTCATTGTCAATGGCCGGGTCATGATTGATCCTGCCATGTTCCGCCGCATGAACCCAAACTACCCGCTCTCATATCTGCGGCCAGATGAGCTAGCTGACAATGACAATGACGATGACGATGACGAAGAGTGCTGCTGCGACTCGAGTGAAGATGAAGATGGCGAGGAAAAGGAAAAGATGCGCATCGTCATATGGAAGGACAAGAGGGGCAGGAAATACCCGATCCGAGTTCTGCAAAGCGTCGTAGACAACGAAATGGGTGCTGGTACTGAACAGGCGCTCGATAGGGATGAGGATGCAACGGAGGAGCAACGTCAAATCCTAACCGAAGAGGAGCTCATCATCGCATCACCGGTCGTGCTGGGCTTTGCTTTTTCCGAGAAGCTCTGGCTCGAATTTTCTCTGTCTGGAATTGAGGAGATCAAGTGGAACGAGGAGGCATTTTCCAGCCTGGTGCTGCCGAGCCAAATAAAGCAGAATCTCAAGGGTCTGGTGTCTTCGCATCGGTTCCACGCAGCCAAGACGATTGACGATGTGATCCAGGGCAAGGGCAAGGGCCTGAATGTGGTGCTGCATGGGCCGCCCGGGGTGGGCAAGACACTGACTGGGGAATCCATTGCCGAGTATCTGCAGTGCCCGCTGTATGCAGTGTCTGCAGGGGAGCTGGGGACCAACAGCCGGGCGTTGGAAGCGGACCTGAACCGCATCATGGAGATTACGCATTCATGGGGCGCCATCCTGCTGCTGGACGAAGCGGACGTGTTTCTCGAGGCACGGCAGCCAAATGACCTGCATCGCAACTCGCTAGTGTCGGTGTTCCTGCGGCTGACCGAGTACTACCAGGGCATCCTGTTCCTGACGACAAACCGGGTCGAGACTTTTGACGAGGCGTTCCAGTCGAGGATTCACATGGGGATTCGGTATGAGGAGCTGACTGCACGGGCCAGGAGAGAGATCTGGCAGCAGCACGTGGGCAGGGTGCAGAGGATGAAGGGGAGCCAGGGAATGAAGGCGTTCACCGAGGCCGACTTTGACGTGCTAAGCCAGAGAGTGCTGAACGGGCGGCAGGTACGTAGGGTGACAGGCGATCTAGTGAGGGGCGTGATGTGTGTTAATTGTATTTTGTGTGCAGATCAAGAACACGGTCAAGACATCGCAGGCGATTGCGGTGGCAGAGCAGAGTGCGTTTGGCATGGAGCATGTTAAGCGGGTGTTGGAGGCTGGGGAGGCATTCGACGATGATATGCGAGGGGGGAAGGGGTACCGGGATGCGATGCGGCAGTACACGTGAGGTGATGGTGGTGATGGTGGTGATGGTGGTGATGGTGGTGATGGTGGTGATGGTGGTGATGATAATGATGATGATGACGATGATAATGTGTGGGTGTAGTACGTAGTAGTGATGTAGTAGTATGCAACCGGGCGCATGCACATGGTCGGGCCCGCCAAGCAAGTGGCCGGCCCCGAGTCTCCACCACACGGCGTGCCAGCCGTTGTCTCATGGCAGCTGGCATAGCTGGGGGCGGGGGGCAAAGGGCGAAAACACACTCGTGGGAACAAAAACTCCCGCCAGCCCTATCTTATTCCCGTGAGCCTTGTCGCCTGCACCCACTCACACCCGGCTCCGACATCCACACTCGCGTCACTCTGCCAGCTGCTGGACCCCCCGCTCTCGGGCCACGCCGTGCGTGTCGTACAATGAAGCGCGACGACCACGACGACCACGACGACCGCGACGACCACGACGACCACGACGGCGGCAGCATCGCCATCAGCACCACCACCACCACCACCAACAGCGACGGCACGTCGCTGCCATCCTCGACCAGCCCCGCAGCCTCGTCTGCTACCCACGGCCATGCGCCGGCCAAGAAAAAGCAGAGGCGCAACAAGCCCACCCTCAGCTGCAAAGAGTGCGTCGAGCGCAAGACAAAGGTGAGCGAGCAACCATGACGGCCGTCTCTTCGGCGCAATTCGCCCCTCCTCCACACTCACCCATTCGACGGCTGACCGTGTCCGCAGTGCGACCGCACCAGGCCCCATTGCTTGGCCTGCATTAAACGCCGGTCGCCCTGCCGCTACTCAGACATCGCCAACCTGATTGCTTCTTCTGCCGACAAGTATGTATGTGCCCATCAACTTGCCCACCTCACGCCTGCTAAGCATCCGCGCAGAGTTGGCGCCGCGCGACATGCCACGCCTCGCCCCAGGAAGACGGCCACCAAACATCCTCTGCGACTTGGCAGAGACCCGCATCCCCATGCCAAGTCTATACAGGCGTCCCCAACGCCCCTCCGCACCCAGTATCGCAGTGTGTCCTTGTCGTCATCAGGCTCGTCGCCATTTCTGCTTTCAAACATCCCCTACTCCAACCACGCGCCGGCCCCCTTCTTTGGCCTCGGCTCAGAGCACCCCTTTGCCAACTACTGGACCAGCCGTGGCGGCCTGGCCGAGGTAGTCGGCGTCCTGCCTGCAAAGGAGCAGGCCGACATCCTCGTCGACAAGTACTTTGATGTCGTCGACCCCGTCTATCCCATGGTCCATCGCAGGAACTTCTATGCCGACTATGAACGCTTCTGGTCCCTGCCCCTCGACGAAAAGCATGCCGCCGACCCCGTCCTTGTCGCCCTTCACTTTGTCGTCTATGCCATGGGTACGCAGTTCATCCACACGACCGACAACCGCGAACGCGCCCAGATTGCAGAGTTCTACATCTCAGCAGCTCAGCAGGCTCTGCGCATATCCTCGTATCTCAGTCGTGCCTCAGTCAGGACATTGCAGGCCATGGTCCTGATAGGCTACTTCTTGATGAACGACAACCATGCTTCAGATGCATGGGCCTTTGGCGGTGTCTTGGTACGACAAGCCTATGCCATGGGCCTCCACCGCGATCCCGACATCATTGCCCCTCGTTGCTCTCGAAGTGACAAGCAACAGCGTCGCAAGCTGTGGCAGGCCATATTCTTCCAAGACACCTTCCTCACCGTCCTCCTCAAACTCCCACCAACCACTGTCTTTTCAGACATACAGCCTCAATCGTTGAGCGATGATCTGGACGACTACATTCCAACTGTCTCGTCAGCCAATGGCACCACCGACGCCGTCATCAATCCCATGAGCATCAGCAACATTGCTTCCAACTTGGACCTCTATCCTCCCTATGAGCTCTCAGACAGACGGTACATCCGCTCAATGTGGCACATGGCCATTCTGGTTTCACGCACCGTCTGCATTCCACGCTCGCTAGCAACTCCCCTTACCACGTCCGTCGCCCAAAAGACGGAGCTGGTCAGTGAATACTTTGCCCTGCACAGCACATTTCCCATCGAGCTCACAGCATCCGACGATGCTACCATACGAGCCATGGCCAAACAAAACCCAAGAGGTCTGAGGCAAAATCTCTTTTTCCGAAGCAACTTTTGGCATTGCGTCATGGCTATCCAAGCGGACGAGAACCCCGGCGAGGGGGTGTCGTGTGACGTCAAGGGCGCCCTCGACGCTGCCAGAATGGCTTTGCAGTCCTTCTTCCACTTTTGGGAATATCTCAGAATCGATGCAAGTGTCTGGTGGGTTTTTCAACACCGCGCTTTCGAAGAGGCGGTACGTATTGCACCCGTTATCCATTTTCCTCTGCTCTACTTGCTTGCTGACCATGGCGCTTAGCTTCTCATGGCTCGTGTCCTGGGTCAACAAGCCCAGCCGCTTTCGCCAACCCAATCAGGCTTGCCTCCTTCATCAGATCCCTTGCTGAAAGAGGCAAAGGCTGATGCACGAAAATGTCTTGAAATATTAGACCTGGTCGGAATTGCCCCCGAAATGCAAAAGACGCGCACCGAAGTACTCCGAACGGCTTTTGCAGACATTCTTTGGTAATGATATGATTTCTCCTATGAATATTGGGTCATTGTGGGTTTGGCGGCAACACAAAATACATATGTAACACTAGCAAGCGTGGAGTTTGTTTCTACTATACACGAACAATAATCTGCCAAGGACAAGGTACAAACTACATCACATCGATCCTTGCTTTGTCGGATTACGGGGATACCTGGACACCAACATGTGGCCTGGCGCATATGCTCCCCCGCGTTTTTTTTTTCGAGGTTCCGAGTACTTACCACTAGTAGTCTTCTTGGCAGTCTATGTGGACTGAGGTTTTTCTCAGCCTTGTACCTGGACTCTCGTTGCATGGGCATAGTGTGTCGAGTCGGAGTTTTGGATTTTGGTCAAGGAATGGAATATTTGACGAGAAGTTGCGGCAGTCTAAATGCGTCACGAAGTCAATCAAAATTCCGACGGTGGTTCATGAAGACGATCAGGCCGCGGCTTTTTCTTCTATCAAGCATACCCACTTCCCGCTCTTTCCGACCCTTTTTCTCTATCTCCTTTCTCCATAATCATGCACCGGCCTACTGCGCTTCGGTTGCGCTAAGTAGATCTCCTCTCCACACAAACTACGTACGCACGCGCTCAGCTCCAGACCAACATCCGCCACTCGGGCACTTGCGGCATTACGCGCACCCTAGACACTGGGCCAACTTGAATCCATGAAGGATCGAGACGAGGTGCTCAAGTCGTGTCGATACCTCCACGAGTTCGAGTCAAACACCGTCTCGTCTCGTCGAGACGATCCACGTGGCGCCCACCCGCATGCCACACTTTCTTGCGAGTGATGTTGCCTTGACGTAGCACGACGACGATTATCCAAATGCTGACTCAGGCCATACACCAACGCTAACTTGACTAGTTTGGCCAGTCTTGTCTCTGCACTAGCTACGATCTGCAATGAAGCGGACAAGTCCTAAGTATGCAGACTCATTGACGTCGCGGCAGTCGGGAGCCGATCAGGCAATAAGCGAGTCTCGCCTCAATTGTACCCATCCTCGACCATTGACTACCAAAATTGTAGTCGTCTTTGAATAAGGGTTTCCTCTGGCAAAAAAAGGAAGAAAAGAAAAGCGAGGCACGAATACGTCTCATATCGTATCCTAGGCCAGGAGGAAGAGTAAGAGTGCGTGTCAGAAGCTTGCAGTAGCTCAAGGGGGGGAGGTTTGAGAATGACAATGGTGGATGTTCGACCCACGAATTAAAATTATACAAGGCCTCCAACTAAAAACGCTCGTGTACATGGGCCTCCGGTACGTTTCCAGACTCTTTGCTCTCGACAGTCGACTGGCTGGTGCCCCCAGGGCTGCCTTTCCGATTTTGTTTCTGCCCCTGCTTCGGACTCCTGTCCATTGAAGCTCGCGCAGCTTGCTCATCCAGAACGGTGGATGTAATGTATCCCGGCAGCACTTGTTGCTGCTGCCATGCTTCTGACGGTATGCTCGAGCTAAGAAATCTTTCCTCGTCCGATTCTTTGCTTCCTCGCCGTGCCCGCGATGTGGTAATGGTAATGGACTTTTGAATCGAAGGTTTGATCACGCTGAGCTGATGGCCAGACTGTTCTTGTCCTGATTTGAGTGAAGGCTTGCTCCACGGCATGCTTGAGGCTGATCGGGTGATTTCAAACGCCTGCTTCAATAGTGGTCGGAGCGTCGCAATGGATCCAGCTGATATGCCAAGGCCTACTTCGACAGTGCTCCAAATCGCGAAGTCAGTTGTCCGGAAGAGGAAGTCGCCTTTGTATCCCTTGATCGTTGTCGTGTACGGCAAGCGAATAATGGTCGCTGTAGAACCACTGTTTTTCGCATGTTAGGCGGCTATTGAGGGGAAGGGATGTGACCGAAGTGCTACTTACATGGCCGCCAGGGCAATGACCGACGCTACAACCACCTTCATGCGCTTCTTCATGTGGAGACCCCCGACGATAAGTACGGGAAGAATGGCAAAGACCCAGTCGGCAAAGGCGTTGAGCCCAGAGACCACAAAGGTGAAGTTCATGACCAGTACTGGAGAGAGGCAAGAGCCGACAGCGTTCGGATTGAGATCCCACCAATATGAGATGGGCTTGCACTGGAAGATGACAACGGATGTGTATGCGATTCCCACGAGTCCAGACACGACCATGATGAGACGGATGATCCAGATTTGAAGCGGCACAATGGTGATGCGTAGCAAGAAGAAGCCGACGGAGATTTTGAGCATACATGTCGACAATGTGTAGAAGATTTCGCAGAAGAACCAAAAGTGAAGAGCCGTCTCAGCGCTCTCGTCGGTGAGATGTATGCGGCGCACACCAGATCCGTTGACGGCGCCACCAATCTGTGATACGAGGTATCCTGTGAAGAAGAGCAGCGTGACGAGCATTGTATAGTCGTCAATGCCAAAGCTCTTGATCATGTGGATGCTACAGTCCAGAAGGTCAGTTAGACGCCTGGTGGACTTGAGTGATCACGCGACTTCTTACCGTACAAAGCACCGGAGACCGACAGTAAGCCATGATAGGATCAAGAAGGCAATGCCTATGGCCAAAATCTCTCCACCTCGATCCTTCATCGCGAGATGATGGAGTATCAGGGTATCAATTAGGAAGCAATGATATCTGGAGAGGGAAAAGCAAACAGTCGAACTAAAACACTGACAAGCTGGGAGCACATTGTATGCAGTGGATATGTTCTCCTCTCCGGCAATTTTGCCTCACAAAGATCCCAACATTTGGGCCTAACCCGTGCCGCAGTCTGTTTTGGTCTGTTCCAACGCTAGAATCTTGTGAGCAACAAGGCCGACCCTCTTGCCAGAGCCCTTGCAGCAGTAGTTGAGACGGGGCCGGCAATGATGCCAAGATCTCCGTGGGGCAATCATCTACTTCCATGCATACGACCCTCTAACTGGAAGATCGGCAACGTGCAAAGTGGAGCATCTCAGTAGGCTGTCTGTAACCGGAACAACTCGGACCAAGCCAATCAGTGTACTGTGTAGTAGTTCATTTCATGAGGGGATTCACTCGCTCAGAAAAGATGAAGTGGATAGGGCTAAACAGTAACATGCTCGTGCACCCTTCTTTAGCCCTGAGCTCGGCAAGGAACCCGAACAGTTGGCAACGCTCGGGTTTGGGACGGACGCTGGTCCTGAAAAGAGAAGGCAAGAATTTGCCGTCAGCCTTGGTAGTTGCCACACAAGTCAAAGGGGCGGGCGATCCCAGCGGGAGGAAGATGAATGCTGTCTCTCCTATCTCGCGAAGGAACGAGAAGCCGGGACTATGTCCAAATGCCGTGTCTTGGATGGCTCCGTCGTTGCCGCTTCATGAGCCACGTCGCGATCTGACAGTCACAATGTCATCACGTCCATGCTCGACCTGTCGTCCAAATGCGCAGCCTTTGCCGTGCCGTGAGTCTCTGTTTTTTTTGGGGCAAAGTCGTCATTGCAACCGTGTGGAAGCGTGTTTGCGCTCTCACGCTCGTGTTGACTAGGCACTCCTTCCGAGGTGGCGCAGGACACAGCCATTAGGAGAAAATATCCTCCCCTCATCCGTCCCGCAAAACGGCGTTCGGCGCCATACAACCTTGACCGGCCGCCCGTTGGGTAGCCTGCTAACCGGTCTCGAATGCGCATATTGCATCTGCCGGCGTTTGTGGCCATGCAGCGTGGACTAAGCACATCGTCAAGTGGGTCTCGAGGGGGCGGCTGTTGAGCGTTCCTTGCGTCTACATACTACTTACTGCACGGGAACCACGGTATCCATGTTCCGCCCCCTGCTGTCATCGAGCATGACTTTGCCCTCCCCCTCCTCTCTCCCCGCCAGAAGGCGGCACATCAATTGGCAAAATCAACCTGCAGCGCATGCAGGCATCTCCGCGCTGAGGCAACTGGAGATTCAGTAGGGCCCTCCCTGTGCCGCACGTTTTGCTGCCCATACTTGCCACGGGTGCATGTGAACACAGAGGATACACCACGTGCTTACATGTACAATGTACATGTATACAACTACCAGTAACTCAGATCATGGCAAATGTGCATAGCGCAATCTTTCTAGAATCCCAGGGTAGATCCCTCGTATCTACAGCTCGTAGTCGCATACAACATATGTTCGTTCAGGGGCCTGTGTGCCAAACCTGCCTCGAACCCCCATGTGAACGGGAAGCCGACAAGACTAGCCCGGCTCTACTGCGGCAAAACCACATCCATCGAGGTTTCACCATACCCAGCAGGTCCACACATCTCGATTCCTCGACGCGGAGACATGCCCAGAAGAAGGACAAACAGTCGGACACTAACATGATATTACGCGTAGCCATTCTGTGCCGCCTCCCGCTCTGTTTCATGCCAACCACCAGCGAGAAAGTGCCCCCCCGTTGTGAGACTCGAGGCAACGTGAGCACCGAAGCTCTGCCCTCAAATTCATCACAGCCTGGGTTGCTATCCAAGGGTCTACCAGTGCAAATTTTGGCCAAGGGGGTTTTTGAGGCAAGCATGCCGGCTGTCACTGCGCACAACCGTTGCATCGATGGCAATCATAAAACGCATCTTGCCGTGACTCGCCTAAGTAATATCATCCAAAGTCCCAGTCCCGTCTCGTCCCGGGCTCGACTGCATCGTCACGGGATGGCCATACGGAAGTCGCTTCCAAAAGTTCTCGCTAGGCCGGAGGAGCTCGGGTAGAAGTTCTTACTAGCGCTAAGTTAATCAGTCTAATATATTCTTAGCGTTAATCTGTTTTTTTAGCCAACTTTAATATGTAGATAGTAAATATACTAGTATTTTTTAGTGTTATAACGCAATTAGAGCCTTAAATACAGATATCCTAACGCGCGCAGTTATTATTACTTTAAAGCATTAGTTATAGCGGCGCTGTTAACTACTAGATAAAGAGGATCTAAAGTATATAGATAATAGACTGTAGAATACTAAGTTTAAAGCTAGATAAGAACTTAGCAATACTATAGTGGTATTACTAGCTACCCCTATTGGCACGAACTTATAACCGAGCCTGGTGAGAACTTTTAGGAGCGACTTCCGTACAGTAGCTGCTATTGACCCTTTATTACAACTGGGAAGTTGTCAAGATATCTTGACTGCACTCTCATGTCGCCGACCATGATAGCATGCATGAGCTGATCATTCTTGGATACGACTGGTCGCCAACTGGGTCCATACTACGAGATGCAACCTGTCGCTTCATTCGTGGGTTATTCATCCGAATTTCCACTGGAACATATCGCCATGTAGTGTTTCCTGGTGGTGGAGTAGGATCGAATTTCTGCCTTCACTGCCAGCGCGACCTTGCCTCAGTTCAAGCCCTTAATCTCGACATCCTGGGAATAACTGCGCAGAATGATCACTCTTCACATTTCTCTTGCCTGAACCGGCGAGCTCGTTGCATGAAATATGCGGGGTGATGATGTAGGTTGAATTGCAGAAGGAAGTCTTGGACTATAGGCATTGTATGCTGAACTTCGGATCTATGCCTTGATTTGGGTCGGATTGGTCACCTGGAAATGTGCGCCTGAGAACTCCATGCTGTCGGGTGAATATACGCAACCTCCGCTTCTGCATCAAAATGAACCTGTCATGCGAGCCAGTTCTGATGGAGGGTCTGCAGGAGTAGTGACATGTCGCATTAACCGCCACTACCCGGCCTTCGACATGTGTAGGTAAGTGCACGTGAACTCCGAGATCCCGTTCCGGCTGGCGATCGCATTTCCAGCCTATAGACGCGACCGTTTGTCGACGCTGCTTATCTGATTGAACGAAGTTTTGTTGAATAAATTGCGTCAGTTCCAAGTCGAATGGGAACTGCGGATTCTCGAGAGGAGAATTGGTCAAGGTGGGGGAAACTGAGGGGCACTACCGTTTATAATGACTAACAAGACATGACACGGGAGCAGGTCCCGATACGCCGCCTTTTCAGTCTTCAACATATCTACGGCGGTCTAAAACGGCGCACGGTGCGGAGATGGCAAAGGTTATTGATCACCCCTATGAGAGTTCCATGCCATCCCTATAAGCAGGGGTCTGCATCAGTAGCACGCTATTATACTTCTACAGAATCAGCACTGTAATAAGATGGCTTAGTGCTTATTTCATGACTTAAATTGGATCATCTGCTGAGCGTAAAGCTTATCCAATAATGTTTTCCTAGAAAAGCATAACAGGTCGTACTCTAACCTGCCGGAATGAGGTATGTATCACAATATGAAACTTTTATAGCTAAGGTATCAACTTAGGAAAAGACTTGTATATTACAAACACTTTAAAGTTTTCGCTGTAACATCTTAATGAGCGAAGCCCTGCTTTTAAGCTTGAAGGAGTTTTTTAGTACTACTACTATATAGTAATTTCGTTATAGATATACGGTGGGCTAGCAAACTCGCTACTAGGCCAATAAAAGCCATGCCTGTTTACACCCAGAGACCTCACCATAAAGTTCTCAGGGGCATCTCGGGTCCATATGCACATTTGACTACGAAGTGCCGGGAAGCGTCTCCGCCGAACGAGACCGTGCTCTCACGCGGTGGTATAAGTATGGGTTTAGTTGAATCGAAACAATCCCTCAATCACGTATTTTCTTGAACGAGCGGAGTCACCCTTTCTTGAAACGCTTCAACATGTCACTTTCCTCCGTCGTTGCAGCAACCCTGCTGGGGCTGGCCACTGCCCAGATAGCAGGAACGATTCCAGAAGTGCACCCGAAGTTGACGACGTGGAAATGCACAAAGGCCGGTGGATGCAAGGCGCTAGACACGTCCGTTGTCGTCGACTCACTACGCCACAACATCCATCTCAAAAATGACACGAGCGTGAGCTGCGGTGATGAATACACGGCACTCAACACGGCGCTGTGCCCAGACAAGCAGACTTGCGCCCAGAACTGCGTAATTGATGGCATCGAGGATTACGCCGCACAAGCGATTTTCACGGACAAGGACAAGCTTCGCCTAGACATGTTTAATCCAAAGGGAGACTACATGAGCCCTAGGGTGTACTTACTAGCCGAGGATAAGCAAAAGTACGAGATGCTGCAATTGACGGGCAATGAGCTGTCGTTTGATGTCGACATGTCGAAGCTACCCTGTGGCATGAACAGTGCTCTGTACCTCAGCGAGATGGAAGCTGATGGCGGTCGGTCCGAATACAACACTGGAGGTGCGCTCCACGGCAGCGGGTACTGCGACGCCCAGTGTTTTGTCAAACCATTTTTGAATGGCGAGGTAAGTTCAGTTGGTCGTCAGTGTTGAAACAAACAACTGACTGTACACAGGCCAACGCCAATGGCGAAGGCGCTTGCTGCAACGAAATGGATATCTGGGAGGCCAACAGCTATGCCAACCAGATCGCCCCCCATACCTGCGCCAAGCCAGGCATCTTTGCATGCACTGGCAATGACTGCGGCAGTGCTGGCCTCTGCGACAAGGCCGGATGCGGTGACAACCCGTACAAGCACCGCAACGACAAGGAGTACTACGGCCCGGGTCTCAGGGTCGATACCAATAGGCCCTTCACCGTTGTCACCCAGTTCCCTGCCAAGGACGGTGTGCTCCAAGCCATTGTGCGCAAGTACGTACAAGACGGCGTGGTGGTTGAAAATGCCATGCGCAACCTCACCGCTGAAGAAGCAGTCATGGACCAGGCGTGGTGCGATAGGCAGGGAAAAACATCCGCCTACAACAGACTTGGTGGCCACAAGACCATGGGCGAGGCCCTAGAACGTGGTATGGTTCTCGCACTGAGCATCTGGTGGGATGAGAGCGGTGGCATGCAGTGGCTTGACAGCGGAGCCAGTGGTCCTTGTAACGCTACCGAGGGCTTCCCAGATGTCATTCAGTCCAAGGTCAAGAACCCCACGGTCACCTTTAGCCAGGTCAAGTGGGGTGAGATTGACTCGACGTATGGAGCTTCGAACGCGACGACCAAGCACTGGAAGGCTTAGAGCGCAGTGGCTGTGTATAGATTAGATGACCGATGTGTACACGTACCTTTTCAAACCTACCAATACGTGGGCATACTTACCGTGAGTCGTGCAGATGACTGTGCAAGTACCATACGCAGCAACCGTCGGCAAAAGCCATGCCAGCAGAAAACATACGAGTCCTCACGCAGTAAATCGCAAACTTTGATGCCAGCACCAGTCACCCTCCACGTCGAACCGACCCACCACACATGTCGCAATGGCAGACGCGAGTAGTTGGCACAAATGCAGCGCACAAAGCCCATCCCCACGTTGCCATCCGGATGCAGAAACCACTCGTCTGCATTCCCACCACCGCTGACGCCATTTTTGACGCAAACACCACACAACCTGCAAACGTAACCTTTTGCAGCAAAAAAAAAAGAACAAGCGTTACGCCCTTTGCTTCAACATGTGTAGAGTCGCCACCGGATGACTCGACCGTCTTGCCGCGCGCGAACATTAGGGGAGAATACCCGGAAGCCCGGGAGCCTATGGCGAGGGCGCAGTGGGATGTAGTGCGCTGCCGTTGAATTGGCCATTGAGGGTTACATTGCCAAGCCGAAGGTTGTACATAGAGAAGGAAATAAAGATTTGGGGGGGGGGGGGGGTT
>JALPSE010000059.1:65613-95040 GCA_030558545.1 Bipolaris gigantea
CTATGCTCCTTTCAACGGGAAACTCACCACCGCGCGATTCCACCTACGAGTCGTAAAGGTCGGAATACAGAGTTCATCGTGCTCGGCATGTCGTCGACGTGTACACTGGAAAAAGACACAATGTCGGTGACGTGCTCGTCGGCCATGAAGTGTACAGAGGCGAGGCCAGCGGGGATAGGGTGGGGTGAAGTGATGAAGAGGCACGCGGTCACTAGGTTAGTTCTACAGCAGGTATCCTGGGGTCCTCAGACCCCAATCGTTTTCGGTCTTTGTTTGTACCTTGGGCAGAATGGAACATGCCCTCTTTTTTTCCTATTTGCTGCTGAGCAGCGTGTGTTTGGTCCCAGACCAGCCATGGCGTATAGGGTGTGATTGGTACAAGTTGACATACGTTGCTGTTAGAAAGGAATTGGATTAGATTGTCGACGTTTGAAATCACCTCAGTCATTTGATTCAAAGCCAATCGAAAGCCTACCACAACTCACATATCCATACTCTTTGCCAAGGGGGTTAAAGAATAGGGCAAGTGTGCACCAGTATTTCAACAAGTAAGAAATTGCGCGCAAAGCTGTGACGGCATGGTCACTGCGCGCTTCATTCGTTTACTTTTATCTATCGTGGGTGAATCGTAACATCATCTAAGCAGGGTATCATCTTCCTGCCAGTAGGCAGCTCTATACCTCCCTCTTGGGGACACCACCTGGCAACGTCTGTACCTTTTCCTGGAAAAGCTTCTCGGCGCCTTGCCATACGGGGGTTGTGGCACGATCCTTGAGAGCCATCAAGCTAGGCAGTAGGGCATTGCTGAAGGCTTCCGACGACTCGCGGGGAAGCGCGGATGGGAGATGGTCAATGGAGATGACCGAGAGTCTAGGGCCGTTGCCTTGGACGGGCACCTCGACCGTGGGCTTGTCAAAAGTTGTGTTGATGTCGTAGATGGGGATGGGGTTGTGAGGGTTGGTGGTGTCGCAGGAGACATCGCATACGACGCTAAGCTTGCGGTCTGGTGACTTGAGGCTCTCTTTGCTGACAAAAGGAGGAATGGGCTTGGAGAGATAGATGCAGTTGACGAAGATGTCCGACTCGACAATCTCGGGGTAGGGGCCGTCACGCTCCTTGGTTTCGGCCAGATCCCACTTCTTGACTTCTGAGCAGCCAATTTTTTCAAGAAGGTCGACAGCACCCGAGCCGCACCGGCCCAGAGCACCAAGAACCAAGCTGCTGGGCTTGCGGCCTGCGACCTTCTCACCGGCAGCAACATCCTCTTTAAGCTGAGCGATCAATTCACCCTCGTTGTTGTAGTAGCCGCGGCCGTCAGTGAATGCATCGAGGCCGGGGAGGGGCTCGCCATTGGGGTGGGTGAGCTGCCAGGCCCATGTCTTGATAGCAAGGGCGGCACCAACAAAGCCAGCGTGGTATCCAAAGGCAGCCACACGCCTGCCCGACTCGTCCTGCAGGAACTCGAGGTCGTAGAGAGTACCACCGCCGCGGGGGAAGCGAGCGAGGACGTTCTCCCAGCCGCCTTGTTGCTTGTAGCAGTGTGCAAAGTGGACGAACGTATGCTCAAGAGGGAACGAGTCCTCGGGCAGTTCCTTGAGACCAAGGATGATGTGGTCCTTGGGCGCTGTCTTGTATGCGCCCTCCTCAATGAGTGTTGCGCCGGCTTGCTCAAACTCTTCGTCGGCGAAGATGCGGGCGTAGTTGGGGTCCTTGGGTGAACGCTCGACGAGAACAGGGTAACCGGCATCGAGCAGCTTCTTGGCTGTAGTGGGCGTGAGGCATGAGCGGTGCTCGAGTGGCTTGGCCTCTGCGCGGGCGTGGAGGGTTGGGAATGCCATCTTGGAGGTGGTGACGGTTGTTGTTGTTGTAGTAGTAGTAGTCGTGGTGATCAATTGCAAGTCGACCGTCTTATAAAAGGCAATGCGACGGACTTCGGAGTGTGGAGCAGGGAGGGCCGGACTAAAGCAGCCCACTATGACTCCATGTTCTGTTTTGCCCGGCGTCCAAACTTCGAGCTCCGAGAACGGGGTGAACAGGCCAACGAGAACGGCGTCCCACCCGCGCCGGAAAAACCATTGCCCATGTACACCAACAGCTCCACGTCCATGCTCTTGCTCGTGCGTCACTTGGAGCGGAAGCGCGAACTATGATTACTGCTTGGAACAGTCGCCCGCTCCGAGACGACGGACTCTAACACAGAAGAGGAGGAATAACGAGAAGAAGAGAACGAGGACGGCGACGTCATCAGCAGCAGTAGTAGTAGCACCACCACCACCATCAACGCAAAGGCCATCGAGAATGCCACCCAAACCAGCCACCCCAGACGACAGCAGTCGCCCGCCCGCCGCAGCTTCACATTCGCGAGACTCGTCGAATGCAAGCGCCCGCCATGCTCATGCGCCTGCCACGCCTAGCCAGCTCCGACAGGCCCATGTGCCCTCGGACCCGTCCACTTCGCCAGACGAGGCCATGCACCGCCGACATTACTACGATGACGACGAAGAGCCTCTTGCCGAGGCCAGTGACACGCTGGCTCATCTCAACTTTGGCGTCGACGGCATACAACCCACAGCAGATGCCTTGTCTGCGCACTCGATGCACGAGAATGCTGGCTCGCCTGGCGATATCATAGAAATCGACCTCGAGCCCACCGCACGCACTCGCCTGCTGAACCACCAACAACATGGCGCCGGGGCTGGGAGGCCAGCGACACATCGCAGCTATGGTAGCTTTGCGGGCAGCGTGCACTCGGAGCAGAGCTTCGGTGGCGCCTTTTCTGGCATACGCGAGGCGCTCGAGGGCGACGCACCCGACGCGGCACATGCGCTGCTAGGCGATGCTATTGCCGATAGTGTCACCAGCAAGGCCAGCGGCAAACAGATGAGCACCACGCGACGGCTTGCCGAGCGCCATGGCATCAAGAACGAGCGCATGATGTACCTCAAGTACTACATCCCCATTCTCAACTGGACCCAGCAGTACAAATGGCGCTACCTGAAGGGCGATCTTGTCGCGGCCATCACCATGGCCTCGTTCTACATTCCCATGGCCCTTTCGTATGCCTCGAATCTCGCTCATCTGCCCCCCGTACACGGTCTTTACAGCTTTGCGTTCAACCCGCTCATCTACGCCATACTGGGCACCTGTCCACAGATGGTCGTGGGCCCAGAAGCACCAGGCTCCCTCCTCGTTGGCGAGATTGTGCGTGAGAACATCAAAAAGGGCGCTACCGACGACAATGACGGCAGGCGCAATGCCGAGATTGCTGGCATTGTGACATGCATGGCTGGCGCGTTCATTCTCATCGGCGGCTTCTTCAGACTTGGGTTTTTGGACAACGTGCTGAGCAGGCCCTTCTTGCGTGGCTTCATCAGCGCCATTGGTGTCGTCATCTTCATCGACCAGCTCATCCCTCAGATGGGACTGGCAAGACTTGCTGCTGACCAAGTGTCTCACGGAAGCTGCTTGGACAAATTTCTGTTCCTCGTGCGCAATGTTGGCCATGCTCATGGTCTTACGTGTGCCGTATCTTTTACTGCATTTGCTATTATTATGTTCTTCAGGTATGCTGCTGCTCCACGCCAGACGTCTGGTGACTGTGCCTTTCTGCTTCTCGTTGCTCACAATTCCGCAGAGAGTTTAAGAAGCGACTGCAGCCACGCTACCCCAATGTCGCATACATCCCGGACCGGTTTGCAGTCGTCGTGCTTGCCACCATCCTGACGTGGAGATATCGACTTGATGAGCAAGGGCTCGCGGTTCTTGGCGAAGTCAACTCGAGTGCGAAGCTCTTCTCGGTCCACTTTCCCCTGGACACTTCACATCTCAAGTATGTATCCGACGCCGTCAATACGGCCCTCATTATTGCTATGCTGGGCTTCTTTGAGTCGTCTGTTGCAGCGAAATCGCTAGGCAGCGGCGAGCAGAACAAAGAAGGGGTGCAGATGCCACTCAGCGCTAACCGGGAGCTGATTGCATTGGGCACGGCCAACATCACGGGTGGCCTCTTTATGGCTCTTCCCGCTTTTGGTGGCTATGGCCGGTCCAAGGTCAATGCGTCGACGGGTGGTTTGACACCGATGAGCTCTGTTTTCCTGTCCATGATTACGATTCTGTGCACTGTATTCATGCTGCCTTACTTTTACTACTTGCCAAAGGGGGTACTCTGCGCCATGGTTTCGGTTGTTGCATACTCGCTTGTTGAAGAAGCACCGCACGACATCAAGTTCTTCTTGAAGATTCGAGGGTGGTCTGAACTGATCCTCATGGGCCTCATCTTCTTCATCACCATCATCTGGGATCTGAAGCGGGGCATCGGCGTTGGCATTGGCCTGTCCATCCTGCGCCTCATCCGGCATTCGGTGCGGCCACGGATCCAAATCCTCGGGCGTGTGCCTGGGACGACGAATCAGTTCTCCAACGCCGAGCATGCGGCGGGAGACGTTGAGTTTATTGAGGGATGCCTAATTGTCAAGATTCCAGAACCCCTGACGTTTGCGAATACGGGCAACCTCAAGACGCGTCTTCGCCGCCTAGAAGACCACGGGACGGCTAGGGCGCACCCAGCCTTGCCGCGGGTTCGCGATGCGGAAAACAACAAGAACGTTATTTTCGATGTACATGGGGTGACGTCGCTTGACGGGGCGGGTGCTCAGGTGCTTGCCGAGATTGTAGAGTCGTATAGAAACCGAGGGGTTCGGGTGTTTTTCTGCAGAGTGCCGGGAGAGTCGAGTGCCGTGTACAAGCTCTTCGACAAGAGCGGCATTGTGGAAATGTGTGGTGGAAAAAGACACTTTGTACAGAGCGTCGAGGAGGCGCTTCGGATGACGGAGATGGAGCGGTTAAGCGAGGAATGGGGGAGTTCGGCGGGGAGCTCACGCGCCGTTTCCAGCCGGGCGTGAGGGCGTGGGTAGCATGGCATTGGACGACACGGCGTTTTGAGTTTACGAGTGCAAACTAGAAGCAAAGAGCGTTTGTTGGGGATGCATGGCTCTCTTGTCCGACAGTGGGGAGATGGCAAGTTTGGCGCCATGCTAGTAGGGTAGGACGAGAATGCATAGATGCGGGGCGAGCGACAAGCTTTGTGGCGGTGCTTGGCAACATGTGTTGGGCCGCGGTTTCTTCTCGAGGGGGCCAGGCTAGGCAAGTCTTGATGACGCTTAGCACGGCTTGACGAGTGCAAGTCGAGCCACGGCCGGACGACGTCTAGCGCTGCGTGGAGCCTCGCAGCTCATGCGCCCCAACGGCCTCTCCGCAACCATTTGCTGGACGGTGGCGGGCAGTGCGGGGTTGAAGGGTTGCTGGCACGTCATGTGTCCAGTGGACTGCACACGGCTGGCCCATCGCCGGCGAGGCATGCCATGTATAAATGGAGGCTCGTCTCCTTCCCACGCTCCTCGACTGCAATGGCAGACACCAAGCACCACGACGCTGAACGGCGCGAGCATGGCGAGCCCGCGCCCGCGCCCGCGCCCGCGCCCGCGCCCACCATGACGGCTGCCCGCTATGTGGCATCGCGGATTCCCACGCTCAAGCCCGCACACGACAAAGTAGCCAATCCCGTGGCCCTGATTCGCATGCTCAACCTCCAGCAGTGGCTGTTCTTTCTGGTGGCCTTTTTCGCTTGGACATGGGACGCCTTTGACTTTTTCACCGTTTCCCTCAGCATCGAAGACCTCGGCGAGACGTTTGGCAAGACCAAAGCCGACATCACGTGGGGCATCACGCTAGTCCTGATGCTGAGAAGCGTGGGCAGCATCATCTTTGGCCTGGCTGCTGATCGCTATGGGAGGAAGTGGCCGTTTGTCGTCAACAATCTCTTCTTCATTGTCCTCGAACTCGGCACCGGCTTCTGTTCGACCTACAACGAGTTCCTGGGCGTGCGCGCCTTGTTTGGCATCGCCATGGGCGGCCTGTATGGCAACGCTGCTGCCACGGGTACGTAGACTCGTTTTCCCTCTCTCCTTCTTTCCTTGTTCCGCACATGTATCCCATCAGACATCTGACCTCTGCACAGCTCTCGAAGACTGTCCCGAACAGGCTCGTGGACTCATGTCGGGCATCCTGCAACAAGGCTATGCATTCGGTTATCTACTTGCCACCGTCTTTGCACGTGCCTTTGTCGATACCGTCGGCCATGGGTGGCGCCCTCTGTTCTGGTTCGGTGCGGGGCCTCCAGTTCTTATCATCATCTTCCGTCTCTGCCTCCCAGAGACCAATGCCTATCGCCAACGCCAGCGTATTCGCCAAGAGCAACCCAGTGCGGCCGAGACGTTTGTGCACGAGGGCAAGGTGGCTCTGAAGAGACACTGGCTGCTCCTTGTCTATCTGGTGCTCCTCATGGCAGGCTTCAATTTCATGTCGCATGGCAGTCAGGATCTTTACCCGACCATGCTGAAGAACCAATACAACTTCTCGGCAAACCAGGTGACCGTCACCCAAGTCGTCGCCAACTTGGGGGCTATGACTGGGGGCACGCTTGTCGGATACTGTTCGTCCATTTTCGGCCGTCGCATCAGTATCATTGTCATGTGCCTCCTCGGCGGGGCGTTGCTCTATCCCTACACCTTCACCTCGAGCGATGCCGTCATCGCCGCAGCCTTTTTCCAGCAATTCTGCGTGCAGGGCGCGTGGGGGGTCATTCCCATCCATCTCATGGAACTCTCGCCAGGCTCGTTTCGCACCTTTGTTGTGGGAACTAGTTACCAGCTTGGCAATCTCGCTTCCTCTGCTTCCTCTACCATTGAAGCCACGACGGGCGAGAGATTCCCTCTGCCACCAAAGGGCAACGTCTCGCGGTACAGATACGGTCTGGTCATCTGTATCTTCATGGCGTGTGTGTATGTATATGTCATTTTGCTGACCGCAATTGGGCCAGAGTATAGGGGCAGGGACTTTGACGCTGCAGCGGATGAGGATTTGGAGACTGCTACGGGTGCAGATGCGGCCGAGTACGAGACCAAGAACAGGGTGGAAGATGTGGAATCGAGACCGCATGCGTGAAACATGTTTAACCGGGAGATGCTCATTCAGGTCGGGTGCGAGGCCGGATTCGTCAGTGGGCCAGGAGGTTCCTCGGGGCCGGGCCGGCAGCCAAGCCGCGAAGCCTTGGTTTGCCTCTTCACCATGCTCGACCCCCAAAAAGGGTAGACTTGGCGCTACCCTTTCGGCAACCGACCAAGGCCGAAGCCTTCTAGCCACAGACTGGATTAATGAATCCATGACACTACCAAGGCGTGCTATTCCATTGCTGTCCATGGACGCTTCCACACTCCTGGCACCCACCCCGTCGGCGTCCAGGTGGGGAGAGAGGGAGAGGGAGAGGGAGACGGTAACATCGTGCTGGCTGTGTGATGGCACGCGCTGTCGTGGTATAGTATAGCGCGTATAGGCCTGACGTAGGCAATCTAAATGATTATTGCTTCTTGTTGGCCTGATTGGCTAGGCTGTCCATGCGGAAACGACATCCGTCTCTAGTGCCGTATCACCTGGAGAGTCTCGCCAGCCCAAACAGATTGTCTTCATATCCAGCAATCTATGCCACGCATCACGCCGCCTTGGATGGCAGTGCTCGCCATTCCACTGCCCTCCCTCTTCGGCTCCTTGTCGCGGCTTTGGTCCCAAGGCATGATATTGCCCCAGGCAGGATTCCCTTGAGCCAGCGCTTGCTATGCGATGGTGTCGGGTATAAGTATACGGAGCCTGGTAGACAGTGAATCAGAACCGCAACTCTTCATCCCTCTCGCTTCATCTGCAACAGAGACAGAGGCTTACTTTTTTCTTCTCCTCCACAAAGATGAAGGTTTCTGCCGTTGTCCTCGCCGCCGCCTCTCTGGCCAGCGCTCACTGTATGCCTATTAGCATTTCCGCTTTGGAGCCCAGCCTCAACTGATTCCTTTTGCAAGACACCCTCCCCAGCATCAACGGCGGCGTGCCGTGGGCTCACGTCCGCCAGGCCAAGAACTGGCAGGACAATGGCTTCGTCGGCGATGTCACCAGCAACGATATCCGCTGCAACCAGCTGAAGCCCGGCACTGCCACCATGACCGTCGCCGCTGGTTCGAGTGTCAAGGTCAGCGTCAACCCCAACGCCTACCACCCAGGCCCGTTCCAGTCGTACCTCGCCAAGGTGCCCGCAGGCGCAGACATCAACACCTGGGACCCCACCGGCGCAGTCTGGTTCCGCATCTACGCCGAGCAACCCAAGTTTGGCAACCAGCTGACCTGGTTGGGTAAGTCATCCTCTTCCCGTTTGCCATTTCCCCCCCAGCCCACACACTAACCCACTTCGTTTTTGCAACAGCCGCCGCCAACTACGACATCAAGATCCCGCAGTGCATTGCCCCCGGCAAGTACCTCATGCGCAACGAGCACATTGCCATCCACACCGCCGGCCAAAGAGGCGGCGCACAATTCTACCTCTCCTGCGCTCAGATCGACGTCACCGGTGGCGGCAGCACGTCGCCCAGGAACCTCGTCGCCTTCCCAGGCGCCTACAGCGCCACCGACCCGGGTATCTTGATTAACATCAACTACCCCATTCCTACCAGCTATGTCAACCCTGGTCCACCTACCTTTACTTGCTAGCACGGTGCGTAGCCGAGCCAAGTGTGGCAACAGCAGGGTCTTGTATATACATGTCTTCTTCTTCCTCTTCCTCTTCCCTCCATTCCTGCTGTTGCTGCACGCGATTTGAACGGGTGGGAACGGCAAAAGGAGGATTTCTTTCCTTCTGCCTTCCCGTGTCGATACGATAGCATTGATGATAGAGAATGTAAATATGGTTCTAGGAACGAGAATACCCTCTTGACACGACTCCCGTACGGCTTTGTTGTCCCAACTGATTTCAAACGTTGAGGTGACCGATGGACTGCTCCCCAGTCACAACGACATTAGATTCGCTGCATTGATGAACCCGCTGAATATGGACGTCAGGCCATCATACCAAGTTGCTGATGTTGGCACTACGTAACCTCTCGTCCGAGACCAAAAGCTCGCGCGGAAACCATTCTGCCAGTCTTCCGCCCGGCCTACCCGCGTCTTCCGGCAAGTTGTCCTCTTCAGTTCCAGCCATCATGATGCCAAGAGCAGCTCCACAAAGCCAGGCCCACACCATTCCCTCTCCACAAAACCCGGCTGCGATCCACTCTCCACATTGCTGCTCGCCATCTGAAATTCCCTTTCGCTTCTCAACTTCGCGCCCCGTCAACTTCGCGTTCAACGGACCCACCAAGGGGAGAGAATCGCCCGTCAGACCGATGATCCCAGGCCACACCTGCTTCAGCTCGCTCCCCGCACCCCATTTTGGGTGAAAGATCGCTGGGAATATGCCTGCAATGTGCGTCATGGTCAAAGGGTCAAGCACGGAACCGTCGTCGTAGAGACCGACTTGATCAATGCCCTGCTTCAAAGATCGCTTGAAGCCACCTCCAATCATCAAATCGCCTTTGGCGTCGCCTGAAGCGGGCGGTATCTGAGTGATGTAGTCAAACGCATCGTCGTATATCACCCCCCAGGATTTTGTGCCGTCATGATGTGGGAATTGTTGGCCTGGCGTCTGGGCGGACATGTGAGCCCTGGCTCCCACAATCCTACTCCGCAATCCAGGGACAAGATGACTTGCGAATGCGTTGGTGGCGTGGACTATTTTCCGGACAAAAATGGTTCCCCGTGGGGTCTTCAAAGCGAATGGAAAGCCTCCCGGCGCGTCTTCTGGAACGCCAATGCATTCCACGGGAGTGTTTGTCTCCACGGATAGATGGGGGAACTCTGTCAGTAGTTTATTCCAGATGGACGTAACAAACCGGTAAGGCCAGATGGCGCCTGCTTTGTAGGATAAAGCACCCACGACGCTTTCATTGACACCAAATCTCTACTCATGCCAATTAACAGTTTCCCTTTGTTCAGCTGGTAATCGTACAAACCTTCTGGGCTTCGTCACCGTTCCGCACCGCAATCTCAGTCTCGGGTAGCCATTGCTTCAACGCATCAGATTCATCAATGGCCTTGGAGAAGCTCTTGCTGTCCAGAAAGAAGTCTGCCGTTTCAACCATTCGGGCCTGAGCGGCCCCAATACCTTCACTCTCGCATAGTCCCGTCAGACAATCAACATGCAGAGATTGAAAGCGCACCAGGGCGGCAGCACGGTCTTTTGAAAATAGTTTGCCAAGCAGAGAAAACGATTCGTATGGCGACGGTTTGATATGGCCGCCATTCCGAGCAGTAGCACCGCTGCATATCTGTCGAGCCTCTAGAACAACCACCTTTTCGCCCAGACTGGTGTTGCTACGGCGTCGCTCATGGAGTAATGATCGTGCCACGGATGCTCCAGCGATTCCAGAGCCTATGATTGCCACGTCTGCGGTTTGCGGTAAGACGGACGAGCTCGCATTGACAAGTTCAGGATAGGGAGGATCATTGAGCCAATACGTTTGCGTAGGGTTGGGGTTGGGAAGGCCCGGAGATTGCGATGCACGCTTCAGAGCTCGGCTGAATTCGGTCGACAGCGCTTTCAGGAGAGAGGCTGTTGTAGTACAGAGTTTGGTTAGATCCTGGAGAGTCGAGAGAACCACACCCATTGCCGTGGCATCTGCTTTTGAGGCGGAGGCGCAAACGTGGCCGGTGCGTAGCACGAAGAGAAACACCATCAGTAGTGTGTTGGTCTTGGCAACGTCGACCCCCGCTCACATTGGCCCGTTCGTGGCGCGAACGAATCGTCAGAATGAGGCCACATGGTGTACAGGGCCAAATATCTTCTTGCACATGGCTTCGAAACGGTACATCTGTGCACATACTAAGAATGCCCAACGGTCACTTGCCCTCCACGCAAGAGTGCATCGTCGAGTTTGGCATAATACTACGTCGTAATGGTACGTGTAAACAATAGTACTCTTCTGCACACAGGACAGCGGACAAGACAAACTGGAACATCCTACAAGGCTAAAGGGCTCTTCACCGTTTGTCACGTCCGATTAAGCCTTCGAAACCTTGCACATCCTCCGAGTATGTCATGCGTCTTTTTCCGGCCCATCCGGTGAAGAAAAGTGCGTAGCACTTAGGCAAGGGGTACCGCTGAATACTCACCTGTTGGCATCCCAAAAGGTACCGACAGCTGCCAAAGGCTTGGCACACCCCTGCCAGCCGCCGACGTTCGTAAAGATGCTTTTTGTCTCCTTGTTGGCATCTTGCACGTTAAGACTGGCCACAGTTCCGAGGCGTAGGTAGGCGCTTCCGGGCAGTTCAGTTCCTCCGCCTGGACGTCCGTGGACGCCCCTTGGGCTGCCGAACATGGAAAGCTTACATGGCACGTATGTCATTGGATACTCTCCGTCGACAGGAACTGCCCCAGGATCCTATACCGATATGTGTAAAGCCAGCGCATGTCATAGCAGCCGCAGTCCCGGATGTGGCCGGACTTGCACAACTATACCCTAACATTCACACTGTGACGAAAGCGCAGCAAAAGCTCGATTTCGTCGGACGGACCGCGAGTGATTCTTCGAAGCGTTTGTTCAAAACCAACATCCGTACCATCTAAACGTAGACGCTATTCCTAGACTGAATGGGGTTTGCTGCGAGGAAGCAAGGAAGCCAACCACGATGGTTTACATAGTTCTCTACACATACGGTACTCCTGATCGACCACTGCACGGAAAAGCCAGCGTACGATTGGGACTACAAAAGGGGCCGATGCAGCTTGGCTTTTCAGCCGTCGAGCAGCTGGCCAGAGCGCCATGGACGAGGCTTTTGCAACGAAGTGAGCCGATGGAAACTACAGACTCGGACGGCAGTCCATACATGATGCGAGTGGACCGAGAAAAGGCAGAAAGAGTGGGATACCAAGAATCCCAGGGTAGAGCGTCCACGCGGAAGATGCCTGTAAACATGGTCTGAGGATTGCCGAGAGGTTGCTGTCAACTAGCGTAGCTCAGACGTACATACGTATTGCTAGGGAGGGATAAGAGTCCGGAAATTGGGCATTCGTACTTGATCATTTCGCAAGCCATGGCGTGGGGTACGATTCGCGTGGCTTGGAACTGAGTATTCACGACTGGCGTTAGTTATGGCACGCTGGATACACTTTCCGGCACAACCGGTGATTGATCAAACGCAAGGACTCGTGATGCAGCGTGAATGATGAGTGGAGGCGTTTGATTCAGGATACGCTATGCAAACGCTTACAGCCGGAGCTTACAGGTCTTGCTGCTCGACACCCTCCCATCGCCCTCACTCGTCGCCGTCAACGTAACCGTCGCCTCGTTCGACGCCCTGCTCTCCCTTCCAACCGCCACCCTAACCGTCTTCTGCTTCCCAGCGCCCGCGTACACAAGCGCATTGGGCAACGCGACCTTCCAGCCCTCGCCCTCGACCTTGGCCTCCAAGCGATAAATATCGGAGCCTAGGTAAGCAGAGAGATCCTGGGGATGCGGATTCGTGCCGAGTGGAGCGGCTGTTCCCGTATTCTTCAGCTCAAAGGTGCAATAGGTGGCGTTTTCATCACGCAGCGACGGGCCGTCTTGCGCTACCTTGCCGGACCCGAGCTCGATGCCGTGTTTGGCGGATGCGGTGGCGTTGGCGGTGGCAGTGGATGCTACACCGACGGTGTAATGCAAGACACCAGCCTCGTCACGAAGCTTCTCGAGTATGTACAAGTGCAGACCGTTGGGCTCGTCAATGTATTCGTACTCGGAGCCAGAATTCGTGCCGGCGTGGAACAGAGCGTCGACGAGCTGTCGGTAGTCGCCAATGGTCCAGTAGCGGGCGGTGCCGTTGGGAAGGTAGAAATCAACCTGGCGGGCATCTTGAGGGTTTGCGTCGATGACCCACTGGAAGGGCTGAACTCGGTCGCTGTTCTTGGTTTTGCTAATCATTACACCGGAATCGGGGCAGAAGGAATCGGCACCCATGCGATCAACGACTTCGACATTGTAGTTGTTGTAGCGCCGGCCGTCGCAGAGTGGGTCAACAGTGACGTTGCATGGAGGCGCAAGGTCGCCTGCGGAACCAAAGGTTATGTTGAAACCCATGAGGCTCCCGACAGGATCGACTGATCGAGCTGTGAGCTGAGCAATCACTGGACCAGAAGTAGCGAGACCAGACCGGGATATCTGCAAGATGGGAGCCGTGTCGATGAGGCCAATCTGGTGCTTGTCGCGCATCGTGTGCAGAGAACCCATGGAAGCACCTTGAACAGGCGGGATCTGCCAACGTGTGTGTGGACCTCCAGGACCGTTGAAGCTACCACGAGAGAGCATACTCCAAGGGCCGGTATAAGTACGTCTAGCAGGGCTGCCGAATGGGTTGTTGTAGTTGTCACCAATACCAAGCAGATGCGACAACTCGTGAGCAAACGTAGCCATGCCACTCGACTCTCCCTGCGTAGACGAGCCACCACCTGCGTTGGGCCAAATCGTAGAGGCTGCGGCCCATGAAGACCACTCAACATAGCGAGTGCTTGCCCAGTTGGGCAGTGAAGAGTTGCCTGGGGGTCCAAACTCGGCGGGGACATCTTCTTTGGAGAGGAACTTCATTTCGCCGAATTCCTGCCATGTCGACGACTCATCCTGACCTGCAGAGAGGATGAAAGCCAATTCGAATGCGTCTGCGGTTTCGTTGCCGACTTCCGCTCTCCACGCTCCAAGAGCATCAGTGCGCAGGTCGACTGAACACGCAGGGCCTTCTGGACAAGCCCCTTCATTAAAGCCACCCTCCTCATCGTCGATTCCGTACTGGTAGCTACGCGAGGGCATGCGATACGGGCCGAATACGGTCAGGTCGACCCCATATTTTCCAAACGAGTCGCCCATCCAGTACTCGTGCAGCGTATGGCCCTGGTTAATCTCGCTCGGAACGTTGAGTAGATCGTGGTAGAATTTGGGTACATGATCACGACTCAGGCCAGCAGCAAGCGGTTGCGGGTTGCCGAAGATATCGGAGTTGGCCGGGAGGGTAACCACAAAGGGCGAGTCTGGATAGTCGACTGTTATCATGGCGATGTTGAAGTTCCTGTCCCTGCCTTTGCGCGATGGGTCGGCCCAGTTTGTTTTCGGGGGTTCAACGTAGTCTGTTGTATGCTCAGCAAATGGGACACTGCTCCCTTAACAAAGATCGTTTCCCTACCATCCCAAGTCATGTTATCCGGATTCACCCAATTCTGAGGATCGATCGGCGTAAACGGATCCGAGGAGGGGCTTTGGCGAGGAAGCACGGCAGCAGAGGCAAGCCTGAGCATTGCACTCCCAAGTACCACCACCATTGCGGCACCCGATGGCTGCTTCTTGTCTGCCATTGAGCTCGCAGCGACCCTGTTTGAGGGCAGGAAGGCTTCTGATCTAGGCAAGTAGAAAATTGAAGCAAGACGCAAAGCTTGCCAAAGTGTAGGCGGACGAAGACTTTTGTACCATCACGGCACCATCTGGACGTGCATCCACTGTCCATAACCGACCCATTGCAATAAAAACCCGCATCATACCACGTTGATAGTCGAGTAGTTCAAGGCAAGGCCGGTCGATATACGGTTTGCCGCTATATCCGGCTGCCTCTTGAGGTTAGCTGCGTTCCATCGGCTGGCTTGGCGGACAAGCACCTGCTTGAATGAGGTCGATAACAGTGGATCCCGGCCGTACGCGTCGTTGATCAACGTATAGTGGCACCGGGACGCCACAAGCTTCTCTGTCAGATGCTTGTAGTTGACATCATCAATGTCGAAAGTTAAAAGGTAGAAGGCATAGCATACTATCGCTCGCAAGAAACAAAAACCCCTAACCGGGCGGGTAATGAACTGTCCCAACGGGACAAGAGCGACATAGTTTCTCCATGCGTATACACATGTCTCACTGCTGGTACGAATCAGAGAGGATACGGCCCTGGTAAACTTCAGTTCAACCCATAAAAAACAATGAAAAATCGGAATGTCACAATCGTATCTCCATCCTCTCAGGTCCCGGTTCACGAATATCATAAATAGTCAATTGTGTTGGTGGTAAACCCAGTATTGCTAGCGACAGTGTACAGAGTAGATGGATTCGAATGCTAGCATATCTGCAAGCTAGACTGCGCTTTTGGCATAAACTCCGGATTTGTTCGTCCTTGACAAAGAGAGTACCGTTGAGATAAACTCGTATAGTAATAAAGAAAAACGTCCGCAAACGCCGCCGTATGCAATGAAAGCCAGGTAAGACGGAGCAATAAACAAACATTGACAAGTCATCGAGAGCGCATCAAGACATGTGTCTTACTCATCCTGCTTGATTTCAAGCTTGGTCTTCTTAGGACTACCATTCTGGTCATCCTCAGCCTTGCGCTTGTTAGAGGCAGCGGCGATCTCGGCCTCAGTGCGAGAGTCCTTGACAACGGGAACGCCGTGAGCATCGCGCTCAATCTCCTTCTTCTCTCCCTTGGGGTTGGCACGGTCGTCCTTGCCGTTCTTGAAACGATCGCGACGCTTGTTCCAGTCGCCACTGTCGACAGAGTCGTTGGAAGCGCTGCGGTCACGACGCCTGCGTGGAGAACGATCGCGGCGGCTGTCACGCCGGTCACTACCACCTCGGCCTCCACGGCCTCCACGGTTGGATCCGCGACCGCGACCTCCGCCGCGACGGTCATTGCCTCGGCTGCTGCTGAAATTCCCGTTGGCCTCACGCAGCTTCTTGCGCTTCTCGTACTTCTCCTGTTCAGTGAGTTCCCAATCTGGCTTGATTCCCTTCTCCTCGCACTTCATCATGATGTACTCCTTCTTGCCCATAGTAGTGAGCTCGTTGCCATTGAACTTGGGCTTGGGGTCGAGAGCGAGGAACTGTTGTTGAGAGTCCCTCGAGTCGAACTCGACAAAGACACTGCCCTTCCAGGCACCCTCTTCATCGCGGCGCTTGCGGACCATGACTGAGCCAAAGGGGCGGAAGAACTGCTCGAGTGCAATCTGGCCGGCTTCCTCAGCATCACCGAATCCCTTGACGTAGGCGCTTGTCTCCATGGAGTTGGATGAACTGCTCCTTAGGCGGTAGAAGAGTTCTTCTGTGGTGGGGGGTTTCTGGTCATCGCCTTCTTTAGCTGGGACAACTAGTGGCTCTTTGCGCTTGACAGCCTCGCTGCCAGGCTTGCTGTACTCGCCATCATCGACTACAACAAGATCGCTGCTGTGACGGAGGGCTTCTACGATAGCGGAGTAGGGCTTGAAGCGGCGCATGCGCTTGAAGGTGCAAATGTGGTGGATCGACACAGGCTTGTTCTTGGGGCCCTCGAGCTCCTTGAACATGTGCTCATCGGTCGCCAGGTTCTGCGCAGAGAAGTAGAACTCGATCTGCGTGCGGTTAGTAAGTGAGGAAGCGAGGCCAAGGGTGGAAAGACGGGAGTCATACCTGAGCGCGGATCTCAGCTGGATCGTCGGACTCTGGGAGGTTGTCAAACTCTTGGTTTTGCCTGCGCGAAGAGTCAGCTGCCGCAAGAATCATGGAAAGACGGGACTCTGCGCGTACTTCTTGTTGCGACCGTTGCTTTTGCTACCACCGCGAGCGCCTCGTCCACCACGGTTATCGCGACTGTTGCGACCGTTGCGATCTTCACGGTCGTTGCGATGGGCGCTCTTTTCGCCAGACTTTCCGTTGAGCTCCCATTTCTCCTCGCCATCAGCGGTCTTGGTGTCAGACTTGGTGTCAGTCTTGGAGTCAGACTCGACCTGGAGCGCCTGCTCAGCCTGTGAGGTTTCGGCGGGGTTGGAGGCCGCCGCCGCAGCGATTTCAGTGTCGGCCATGTTCAAGACGGTTGCAGCGTGAGTCGCGTAGGCAATAGAGAGCTTCTGCAAGAATTTTTGTGTTTTGTATAAGTAAAATGGAGGGCGGGTGAGGAGCAAAGGTCAAAGATGGGCGAAGAGCTATGGTTCTGCTAGTGGGGAAATTTCAATAGTACGACCAGGGTCCATGGCGCCAAGTCTCACTCACTGCGGAATTGTTGCTCACCCGCTAATAATACCAAAAGACGTACGCCCTTTGGGAGCAGCGACAATACGCCGCCTCAATTGACTCAACCCCGCCCTCACCATGCCGCGCAAGAAGCCGAGGTTCCATTCCCTCAAGAAGCTCGTATGCATCCCGTAGCCTGCAGTCCATAGGGCGTCCCGGTCGCTAACCCACTCAGAATGTTCGCCAGAATTGGTCGCGCTGGTCTCTCTACGCCCTTTCGCAGCTCAAGGCACCCAATGTTACGACACGCACATATTTCCAGCAAAAATGGACGGCAAAGGCATCGACACGAGCGTACCACGGCGAGCACATACGAGAGAAGAAGTGGAAGCACATGTTCAAGCGAAATCTCCCTGCCGTAGTGCCCATGGACCACCAATACCTCGCTCGCCATGATGGCTCTGAGCAGGCGGCAGGACGAGGCATGGGTGCCGATGTCAATGACAAAACGAAGACGCCCCCGATGACGCCATACATGCAAATGGCCTACTATCCACTGGAGCGGCGACTAGATACTGCCATTTTCAGGGCTCTCTTTGCAAGTAGTGTGCGGCAAGCCAGGCAGTTTGTCGTCCATGGCTTGGTCAAGGTCAATGGCAAGAAGGTACGTCTGGCAGTATCTGCGGGGCCAAGCACTCCACCCAGACTGACTTCAATCTCCCAGATGGTATACCCAGGCTACGCACTCAACCCAGGCGACATGTTCCAAGTCGAGCCCTCATCCGTCATGTTTGCAACCGGAGCGCCCAAAACCCGCTCATCGACCGCCCGCCGCGTGACCAAAGAGAAAGCCGCCGCCCGCGCCCAAGAACGCGAGCAGAGCGGCGGCCAGACCCCCAAGCAATCAAACGACACCGACCTGGCCATCTCGCAATCCTCACGCGAAGAACCGACTCCCACAGAACTCAAGAAGCAGCTGCAAGACCTGATGGAGCAAGTCGATGGCGTCCTCGCCGAAGACGTCAAAGCAAAAGATAAGCAAAAATTCCGTGCCCTCCGCTCAAGTATACGGAAAGCCATTAGCCTATGGCGCTCCGCGAACCCGGAAACAATCTCAACCCTCGACGCCCAATTCGACTTCCTCAAGACGCAAATCGCCGAGCGCAACGCCGCCATGTCTTCTTCGACGTCATCGTCTAGAGACCCGGCATCGGCCGCAGAACCACTCATCTCCGAGGAAGACCAAGCGCGTCTGCGATCTGCGTTTGAAAAGCTGAGGCTGGAAACGGAACACACTTCGGCGTGGAACAAGCGAGATGCCCAGGCACCGTATGCAACGCCCTGGCGGCCAAGGGATTACATGAGTGCTTTTGCGTTTATCCCCCGCTACCTTGAAGTCAACCAAAACATCTGCGCAGCCGTGTACCTGAGGCATCCTGTCGCAAGACCCGGGCTTGCAGAGGTCCCGACACCGTTCCATATCGAGACAGGCCAGTTGGCATTCAACTGGTACCTGCGCAACCGCTAAAGTATATCACGGATGATGAGAAAAGGGCGTCTGTATAACTGTAGATAAATCCGCTGCCATCGGTGTCAATTGCATTGTATAACATTGTCTTGAACAACAACAGCAAAGATGTCTGACTAGATATATGACGGACCTGTTGTGTGTATATGCAACAGAGATGTTCCCTCGTCGAAAAGTGCGGCTCGGCGGTACGCTCAAGAAAAAAAATATGCATGTTGCAATCCTTTCCCAGAAACAACAAAACTCCAACGCTAGAATACATGAGGGCAGTAAGAGTATTAGTGGATAGCGTCCTCAGACTATCCCTTGATGCCGTTACGGGAAAACATCCTCTCCTTCTGATTGCTTGGCCTTGCGAATGAGAGTGTCAAGTGTGCCTTTCGGCGCCATATCTGCAAAATAGAATACGCCCCCAAGATCGGGACCCATGCAGGATCCCTTCAAGCTGGTTGCTCGAATTGCAAGGCATGCAGCTTTAACTGTATGTAGACAACAGAGTATATGGATGCGAAGCGGTCAAGACCGGGATGTGTGAACTGGTATGAGTAGCTAAAGACGGGTTGGGGGTGCCATTGCGGGCCCTGAAATGCAAAGTCTTCAATCATCGTCGGACTCTTCCTCATCCAGAGTATAGATGCTCACAGGGTACCTAAGAGTCTCTGCACTCGGCCTAGGGCTCACGTCGACAACACTACTCTCAGGTGTCCAGTGGGAGCTCACTTCGGATGTCGTGGATGCGGCAGCGTACTGGTGGAAGCCATTAGCGACAACGTCAGACATGTCTCGGTCAGAATCATAGCCGGGCGGCTCCGTGGGCGTATCGGAACGATAACTTGGCAGACTCTCGGTCCGCGACAATGGTCGCGAAGGTATTTCAGGAAGCGATGTGGGAGGGTATGTGGATGCCGTTGATAGCGGGGAGAAAGGCGCGTGAGTTTGTTCCCGTTGATAAGTGAAATGAGTGTGACGGACACTTCTGCCTTCTTCAGCGTCTCTCACAAGATCATTGACGACATCGTGTGCTGCCCTCAACTGCCGAATCTCTTCTTGCATCGCATCTTCAAGCACATTCTCCTGCTCAGAGATGAGGGCCCTTTTTTCTTCATAGTCAGCAATGCGCTCACTGTCTCTCCGTGCCCAGTTACCGCGCCACCACTTGCTCCATGCATGCTGGCGCGCTGCTCGGCGATAGGCACGAGCATTAATGCGTTCTTCCCGGGCAGCAGCACGCTCAGTACGTGTTCGAGGGCTGCTGCATTTGTGGCGGATTGCGGTGAAAAGACAGCCGCAACAAAGGATGCCAAAGGTGATCTCAATAGCCAAAACGAAGGATGATTCTTTGATAGGTCTTGGTGGAAGTTCAACCTAGGACGTGTCAATTTGGATCGTGGACAAAGATAAGGCGATGATCAACATACTGCTTCCGCTTTGTATGCTTGAGGGGCCGGTGTGCTGACCCTCAAGCTATCATCAGAAACCTGTGCTACTTGTGCGACATGATCATGTGTCGGGGGGGAAATATGCTCCGGACGGCCCATTTTGATTGGCTTTTGGTCAGGCTTGTAGCGGATGTATGCTACCTTCCACGCGCCGATGGCCTTGTGGGCAACAGTCTCGAAGATGCAAGAAATGCCGTCACAGCTACTCAATTCCTGTGAGACGTTCTTCGCTTCTTTTCTCAACCGCGAATGGATGAGCTTCTTCTGCTCAGTGATGAGTGATTGGAGCACTTCAAGTTCACTTTCAAGCGCTTTTAGTTGGCGGATGTCGTCCTCTAAGGACGGAGCTTCAGTCGCGCGGGGTGAGCCCTCGACGTTGTCAGATGCGACAAGACGCAGAGCCTGGGGCGGTTCACGCCACGATTCAGCGACGTCTGTATTGCTGGCAGAAGGGTCTGGGGCAGATTCAAGCCTGAGCAGCAACGGAGGTGAGGTGTGCTGCTTGAAAGAAATGGTAAACCCAGAGGGTGCGTCAAGGGGGTTGCCGTCAATGGCCTTGATGGTAACGGTCAGGACTTGTGCCGCTTCTGTTTCTCTGTGGCCGTGAAGACAGGCCGTCTGCCATTCGAGATCCAAGTCGCGCTGCAAAAAGCGTTCATTCTGCGTGAGATGGGTGAGAGACGGGTAGGAGCCCGAGCCCGAGGCAAAGTCTCCAGACCACTCCTGGGGAAGATGTACTCCGTTCAGGGTAATGTTGGAAGAGCCGCAGGCGTCATCTTGAGCATGGCTGATGAAGCTCAGGATCTGGGGAGAGGGTCAGCAGGTTGGACGGTGTTGTCTGGTTGCCTGAAGTGGACCTTACTAGAGACTCGTCATTCTGGTCCGTGTGAGCCGAGCCAAGACAGCCAATGCATGGGACGCTGAAGGTTGCTTGCGCGTAATTGTGCTGCACATCTGCAAGCAGTAACGTGTGGTCAGCAGCTGCCTAGACATGGCAAAAGGCGGATGGCTATGTCGGTGGTAGCATAAGAGAGGGGCATACCGAGATGCAGCAGGTCCTCTGTTCGAGCTGCTCGAGCAGCTCGACCGTGGGATTGGGGTAGGACGGCGGCGAGCACAGGAGCCGCCCACGCACACGCCGTAAGCACCTTTGACCTGAACCAAGGCATCACGATCGGACGGCCGAGACAACCACGGCCAGAGAAGGGGTCAGGAGAACTAAAGAGCGAGGCCTGGACGATGGGACAGTTGGTCCCAAGTGTGTCCAGAGAATCAGGCACCCGTCGCTACCGTCAGCTGCGTGGCTTAGATGTCTGAGACGACTGCGAGCGATTCAGCCACGGTTTGAGGCGCCCAGCGCGTCACGTGTTTATGGCTGCTGTGCCAAGCCCCCGACCCACGCTTGGGCCAGCAATCATCGTGCAGTGGAGTCGAGGGCGGTGATATTCGCCGCCTGCTCCCACTCTGACAACGCTCATACATCAATTGAACCGGCCAGCGCCATGGTATGTCCGTCCCGGAGTCGCGCTGTCTTCTCTGGAGATTCGGCTGACTCGTATGCCAGCTTCCCTTGGGTCTTCTCACGGCCGCGACCGGCCACCCAATGCTCGTCGAGCTCAAGAGCGGCGAGACACTCAATGGGCTCCTGGTCAACTGCGACACTTGGATGAACCTTACCCTGCGAGAGGTCGTACAAACAAGCGCAGATGGCGACAAGTTCATGAGGCTGCCAGAGATCTATGTTCGCGGCAGCACAGCACGTCCACACCCCCCTTCGAATCCAGCGCGAGACTAACATGGGCCAAGATAAAGTACCTTCGGGTGCCCGACGAGATTGTCGATATTGTGAAAGAACAACAGGCCAAAGACCAGGCGAACCGGGGCGGACGGGGAGGCGGTATGCATGGTCGAGGAGACCACCGCGGCGATCGTGGTGGGGGAGGTAGGGGAACGAGGGGCAGAGGACGCGGTCGTGGCAGAGGTGGTGGTGGAGGCGGCGGTGGGGGTGGAGGTGCTTGAACGATCTTACGTCCATCTGGTTGCTTTGCCCGATGGTACATGCGATGCATAGACGCACCGGACCAGTCGATCCAGGGCCACATTGAGTACGGTGATATTCGGGCACAAGATTCCAAGACTATAATGGCAGTCGTCGCCGACTACCTTGTCTTGCCGGGGCGCGCTCGCACTTGGTTACATCACGAGATACCCTGATTGTCAACTTCTACATGAGCACTGTTGTTGGCCTTGTAGAACGACACATCAACCATCAAGCATTGCTGCCCCTTTTCGTAGCTGTAGCAGTCTACCAACTAGCTTCGACATATTATCAGCCATGCGAGCTCCTACCGCCGCAGCAAGTATTCAACATGTCCAGCATACATACCCAAGAGCCAGCAAGCTCTCACAAGAAGATGACTGTTTACACGATTGAAGGTATCCGGAGTCAAGTAAGGTTCTAGACTTTTGCTGCTTCAGAGAGTAAATGTACCCGTATAGATTGCCATTCTCCCCCTTGCCAGCAGATTTCTCAACAACGTCCAAGCAGATGACGCGAGAATGCTGACTTTGCAAGCATGGCCGGGTTAGGAGAAATTTTACTTTATGAGCCATACTCGCTGACGTGAGGTAGGAGGAGGCATTCTATGACACGTAGACATGTCGCGCTAAGGAGAATGACTGGCGGCGGCAGATTTGCTGCCGATTCGGGGTGATCTGCTAGTACGTCCCGGGAGGAGCGCTTACTCTACATAGGCTAACCTGAGGCGCTTCTCGCCATATGGGCCATCTCGGTGATCCTCTCAGCGACAACACACGCGACGATGAGTCTGCTGGTGTTGTACAGAGAGCGCAAAGGGATGAATCCATTGTACCCAATTAGAAAAAGAGTCGTAATAACAACAATGCAAATATGCACAGCTAATCGGCAGTTACCCCACAGCCCGTGCTTCAATATGAATCGTAGCAGCTATATATTGAAATCACATTCGCCTCGGCTGCCTAGAAATATTTCAACAGGCAAGTACGCCATCTTCTTAGTCACTGCTCAGCTACGGCGTTCTAAAGTCTTCCCCTTGTGGGTAGCCCTTATCCATGGAACGTATCATTGCGACAACACGTCAGCCCGTCTCTTATCACCCGACCCGTGTCGAAGCGCTAGGCATATCCAGCTGGAACGAGGGCAGGCTTTTCCACATAGACTAGACGCCACATATTGGCTGATCCGTCCAGCGCATGGAACTTCCGCTTCTCCACTGGCTCCTCAGTCCCTCAGTCCCCAGGACCAAGCCTCAGTGGCGCTGCGGGGTACGTACGTCCGGAAGGCAATGTCGGGACCTGACCGGACGAAGAGATCTACTGCGTGAACGAGTGGATAATACAAGCCTCAGTTCAGATTCCGACATTACTACCCAGTGATAAACTGAGACGGGGTTCTTGACAGCGGTTGACCTAGAACCCCCCCATCGATCGTAGTTAGTTCTGGGTGAGGTTTCGCGAATGTGTATTGACTGGGTGGGCCAATTAGCGTTACTGTTCACCTAAAAGGGTCTAGTCTCTCCCAGCTACGGCTCTTGGTATCCATCCAGCCCGACAGGCCATGTGCTGATAGGACAGTGGGATTGGGCAGTGTTGGAATCAAACTATAAAGCGCAATCGCGGCATTGCGACCTGGCATAGGGAACGGCAGGTAAGGACTTTGTCTCTTTCTCTTATCTTCTTCGACAAGCCTCTCTGCCTTCACTATGGCTCATGCTCAGGGCGGCTATGTGCCTGAAGAGTACGAGACTGACCAGTGCTCGCCCAGCCAGCAAGAAGACCTCAAGCCCGAACTTCCGCACGAAGTGGTTGCTCATGACCATGCTACCACAGACGCGTAGGTGGCCAATTGCTGTATCCAAGTTGGGAGGTTTTTTTTCTTGCTAATGAGTAATATAGCTGTGGAGAGGCCGCGATTCATTTTGACAGGAAGGCTGAAGCGCGGTTGAGACTCAAGATCGATCTGTACATCATTCCCACAGTCGCTCTCCTCTACCTCTTTTGCTTCATCGACCGAGCCAACATTGGAAATGCACGTCTGGCCGGGCTGGAAAAGGATCTCCATCTCAAGGGACATGATTACAACTCTGTCTTGTCCGTCTTCTACATCAGCTACATTATTTTCGAAATTCCGTCAAATATGGCTTGCAAATGGATGGGTCCCGGGTGGTGTGCGTATTGTTTCTACAGATCGGCATGGGACGCAAAGTGCTGATAACTCCCATTGTAGTTATTCCCATCACGTCGCTTTGCTTTGGCGCAAGCTCAATAGCAACGGCTTTTGTCGATACCCAAGCCCAAGTATCAGGCGTCCGATTCGTGCTAGGCGTGTTCGAAGCTGGAATGCGAGTACCCTTGGTGGCTTTGTTAACATGTCACCTTGCTCATTTTCTGTAGGCTGCCTGGCATCGCATACTACCTATCGCGATGGTACCGCCGCTCTGAACTTGCCTTCAGGCTGTCCCTTTACATCGTCATGGCTCCCCTTGCTGGCGCGTTCGGCGGTCTTCTCGCGTCAGCCATCTTAACCCTGGATTCGTTTGGATCGTTAACACAGTGGCGGATGATCTTCGCCATTGAGGGAATCGTTACTTGTGGACTTGCCATGATTTCCTTTTTCACGCTTACGGATCGACCCGAAACTGCGCGCTGGTTGACAGCGGAAGAGAAGGAATTGGCAGTTGCTCGTGTCAAGTCTGAGCGCTTGGGTCAAAAAGAGGTGCTTGACAAGGTGGATCAGAAGAAATTCACGCGCGGAATCTTTAATCCCGTGGTGTTGACCACAGCCTTCATCTTCCTGCTGGACAACATTACCGTGCAAGGTCTGGCTTTCTTTGCGCCCACCATTGTCCGCACAATCTACCCAAAGAAGACGGTTGTCTCGCAGCAGCTCCACACGGTCCCGCCGTACATTGTGGGAGCATTCTTCACCGTCCTCCTACCATTCCTCAGCGGGCGATTCGACAGGCGTATGATCTTCTTCATCATTGGAGCGCCTTTCATGATGGTGGGCTATATCATGTTCTTGGCAAGCAAAGATGGTCAAGTGCGCTACGGAGCCACCTTCCTGATCGCTTCAGGGGCATTTTCTTTTGGCGCGCTGTGCAATGCGCACGCTTCGGCCAACGTTGTGTCTGACACGGCAAGGGCGTCTGCCATTGGTGAGTTGCTCGAACCATGAATCCAATACCGTACCATTGCTAACATGTATTCCCAGGTACTGTGGTCATGCTTGGGAATATCGGCGGGCTTATTTCAACATGGAGTTTCCTGCCGACCGACGCGCCAAACTATCCCATTGGCAACGGGCTCAATCTAGCCACCAGCAGCTTGATTCTGATTTCGAGTATCGTGCTTCTACTCTGGATGAAGCAAAGCAATACTAAGCGGCAGACTGTGGACGCCCAAGCGGAATTGGCAGGCAAATCCCAAGAGGAAATCGAGGACCTCGATTGGAGACATCCATCTTTCCGATGGAAGGCTTAAGCGTGTCATGAGTTTGGTCTCGGTATTTGTGCGCATGGCAGGATATGATTACTCAATGGACTTGCGTAGTGCAATTGCGATATGAAAAAGAGAGAGTAAACGTGCACCCGTCGTGGCCGTGAAGTGTTGCTATGTATATAGTACCGGATGACTGACGGGCGTTCCCCGCACAGTGGAGAACCCCTACAAGTCGTGTTGACCTCGGTTCGATCCTCACCTGTCCTGCTTGGCCGAGTCGCATGTTGACATCAAAAATATAAGTTGATCGCCCCGTCCCGCTCCAGGCTCTGTAGTGTGTCTTTTTGGTTGCTGCTACTTGCATCATCTTCTTTTGTTTTTCGCAGCTTTGATTCACAAGTCAGCGAACATGCCTTCGGCGATTGTGATTAAGCAGGTTCCAGGCAAGCCTGGACAAGTCTACTACCCGCTGGAAAAGATCACCGTGCCTGAGCCTACGCCCAAGGAAAATGAGGTAATGGCTCTCCGCTCGCGCATTCGCCCACGACACTAGCTGACTGTCTCCTACCTCAGGCCCTCATAACCCTTGCAGCAGCGGCCCTCAACCACCGTGACCTCTTCATCCGCCAACACCTCTACCCCGGCACAACCTTTGGCGTGCCTCTTCTCGCAGATGGCGTCGGCATCGTAACACGCACAGGCTCTTCGGCGACGGCCAAGCCATGGCTCAACAAGCGCGTCCTCCTGAACCCCGGCACAGGCTGGAAAGACAACCTCGAAGGGCCAGAGCACCCAAAGGGGTACGCCATCATGGGCGGGACCAAGTCCAATCCCGTGGGTACACTCCAAGACGTGTGTGTGCTTGACGCAGGGGAACTAGAGGAGTGCCCCGAGCACCTGAATGACGAAGAGGCTGCTGCGCTCCCCCTCACAGGCCTGACCGCATGGCGCGCATTCCAGGTCAAGAGCGGCAATGCCGTTGCTGGCAGGAACATCTTGGTCACGGGTATAGGCGGCGGCGTCGCCCTCATGGTGCTGTCTTTTGCTGTCGCCCGTGGATGCAACGTCTACGTCACCAGCGGGAACCAAGACAAGATCGACAGGGCTGTCAAGTTGGGCGCCAAGGGCGGTGTTATTTACAAGGAGAAAGATTGGGACAAGAAGCTGCAGGCTATACTGCCAAACGATAGGCCGTACCTTGATGCTATTGTCGACGGCGCCGGAGGCGATGTCGTCAAGGTTGGCAGCAAGCTTCTCAAGGTCCGTTGCCATCTACCATGCATATTCTCTTTTCCCCCATAGACTGACGGATTGATTTCTAGGCTGGCGGTGTCATCTCCGTCTACGGCATGACCGTCTCGCCCAAAATGGACTTCCTCATGTCCGCCGTGCTGCGCAACATTGAAGTCCGTGGCTCTACCATGGGCTCGCGCAAGGAATTTGCAGAAATGGTCCAGTTTGTGCGTGACACCAAGATGAAGCCGGTTGTAAGTCGCAGCGTGCACGGATTGGATATCGACAAGATCGACACGCTCTTTGACGATATGAAGAACGCCAGCCAGTTTGGAAAGTTGGTTGTTACTCTTGGGAACGGGAAAGCAAGTAAGTTGTGAGGGGTATAGTAGAATCAAGAGATCGAATCCGTGTCCCTAGCCGGACCGGTCTTGTCCAGCAGGAGGGCTAGCAGCGTGGTTTCATGCTAAGCACATCTATTTTAAGTCGTGGCTCTGGCTCCGTTTTCTTTTTCCAAGCCGTGACAACCGCCATGACATCCTCCGCATTCCCTTGCTATGTGCCAAAGGTCGTTTGGAATACACCCACCATCCCCTCACGCTATGCACGGGAAATGCCACATGCCCTTACCCGGCCATGTGGCGCGGAACGATTGAAAATAACCCGGTAGGGCCGTACATGTGACAGGCTGGTACAGCTAACTTTGACGCATGTTCAGACCACGATGATAGATTCACACATCTCTGCACCGACTGCGACAAGGCCATGGCTTCTGCTGGTTTCATGGCGTGATGCCAAATAAGGTTGGACAGTGAACCGTGGGAAAAGTACATCTCGCAGGACGAACAGCATGTGGCACTTTTGCAGCTACATGCGAAACGGAAAAGACGTGGATCAGCAAATACCCGTGTTTCTCCACACGCTTCCCGAGGAGGATGGATCCCTACACCTGCAGGTACCACCCAGCATTGCCGATAGGCGGCTGTGGAACCATCTGATCCAGAAACAGTTGTCAGGCTGCAAGCCAAGCCAGCAGTGTACAGTACACAACCGCATCTACTCTCCAAGTCCATACACTAATCCTAACCTCACCAGGAAATACACCTGTCAAAACCAAGGCCGATCATCCAAAGCCGTGCTCTCCAGCCGACACAATGATAGCAAACTATCAACACGATGACGGAACCCCGATCCAACCCACATCTCTCAACAGATGAAGCACGAGCAAAACATGCAACGCACGTTTTCACGCCCCCAAAACAAGGGTAGCAACGGGGGGACCCAAAGAACCGAGTATAGCCCTCTCCTCGGAGCGCTTTGCACATGCTCTCTTTCTCTCTCCTCTCAAAAACAACGCACCATCCACAGTTACCCACTTTCGTTTCGAGTTGAGTCTTTTTTCTTCTTCAGCCTGTAGTTAGCGCGCTTCGAGTCCTCGTTCGCCCTCGTTCACACGGCTACACGCAGAATATCCCGTGATACATTGATACACGCGCGCGCTTGGGGGAATCTGGGGGGTTTTGCGTGCGTGGTGTTATTATTGCTACCACCGTATATATGAGCGCATGCAGAGTTGGCAGCCATGAGGTTCAACCTAGCAGCAGGCGTAAAGCACGTAACCCGAGTCCTCAATCCCGATCTCGAAATCCCAGACAGCAGCGGTGGTAAAGGTAGTACTGCTCCTCCACGCAGTGCTACTCGAACATCCTCCTCTTCGTCCCCCTCGTCACCCCCATCCTCCGCTTCGTCATCCCCACCAGCAGCAGCCGTAGCAGCAGCACCATCCGTCCCATTCTCCCACAATGGAACCAAACATTCCTCAAGGCGCTCCTCCCTCTCCGTCCGCAGATTCAACAGAAAATCCGCTCTAGTCCGCACACAGCAAGCGCCTCCTCTACCACAACCGCAACACCCACTATCAAAATCGACCCTAGAACCCAAAACTGCCCTTCCCGCCACCTTCCAAAGAGACTGCTCTGCAACCACCACCCAAGATCCAACCCTGCAATCCTACCCGCCCCCCATCTCCTCCACACGCCGCGCCCGCGCCAGCACAGCAACCATAACGCCAGGCCGTAGCACCTGCTACAGTAAACTGAATTCCGCCGTCACCGCCGCCACCGCCACCGCCACCACTCCGTCTCCTCCTACCATCGCCCCGTATCTCGAGCTCCCGAACCTCACATCTTCTTCGCATACCTCAGGCGGGCCTCCGGCAGCGGTGCCGCAAGAAGGAACAGCAACATGTCTCTGCGGCAAAGTGCATCTCGCCTTTCCGACCACAGCACCGGGTCTTGTAGCGTCATTTGTGTGTTACTGTAGTGACTGCACAAAGGGTGGGGCCGAGGCAGGTGTTGTTGTTAAAGATGAGTGCGTATTTTCCATCCTCCATTTCCCCACCTCCCCCTTTGTATAACCATCCCTCCCCCTAACCCCCGAAGAATGAAACTGAAAATAGGGTATGCTAACGTTTTAAAAACCAGCTTCCTAACCCACGTCCGCGGTACCTCCAACCTCTCCTCCTTCTCCCAACCCGTTTCCACGCCTTCCATCCACAGCTCCACCACCTTCTTCTGCCAGACCTGCGGCTCGACTATGTACAGGGTCGGTACGGCCTTTCCCGGATGCGTGATTGTGCGCATGGGGACAGTGGATGATGCAAGGCTTGTCGAGGGCAGGCTGAGGCCGACGAGGGAATTGTGTGTACAACAGAGGCCGACTTGGGGTGGGTGGGGTCCATGGAAAAGAGATGAAGACGGCGACTGAATCTCTTTCATGATCTTTTTTTTTTCTTTCTTTTCCTCTTGTTCTTTTCAAATTTACGAATAATGGGATTGCATGGTCTACACAC
>JALPSE010000060.1:0-12215 GCA_030558545.1 Bipolaris gigantea
CAAAATCTGGGATGCAAGCAGCGGGGCGTGTCTGCACACGCTCGAGGGCCATAGTAATTATGTTAACTCAGTGGCCTTCTCGCCCGACTCGACGAGGCTGGCATCAGCGTCGAACGACCACACCGTCAAGATCTGGGATGCGAGCAGCGGGGCGTGCCTGCAAACCCTCAACACCGGCAAAACTCTTTACGACTTGTCCTTCGACGCTGCTAGTTCCTGTCTTTATACTGAAATAGGCGCAATCGTTGTTCAAAACTCACAGGCTAGTATAAGCGACGTCGTGGAACCTAAGCGCCCCCTGTATCTAGGCATAGGTGTAAACTCAGATAGCATATGGATCCAGCATGCCGGCAAGAACATGCTGTGGATACCATCAGAGTACCGATCGTCATGCTCGGCGGTAAGCGGGAACACCGTCGGCATAGGCGTTGGGTCTGGAAGAGTATGGAGTTGCAGTATTGACCTTGAGCATGAATAGAAGTGTTTGTAGCAACAATAACGATAGTTTATGCCATTATTCTAACTTAATTATATGGGTTCTTTTGATGTCTCTATTCTATGGGAGATAAGCATGTACACAAATACATAGGTCTTGTTTTGCTATATAGAAGCTTCAGGAGTTTTACGAGGGAGCAGCGGTCCGATTACCGAGACTAGGCTCTAGCACATGCTGAGAGAGCAGATACAACACGCCAACCGTCTTGCGAAAGTGGCTGCCGTCGAGGATGGTGAGGCCAGGATATAACGTTGGGCTCAAAATGCGAGAGATCGATCCAAGGTGCACGCGGAGGAACTTCGGACGACAACGTCACATGCCTATCATCTATCTATGCTTAGAAAGTTTTCAGCCACACCTCAGGATAATGGTTAATGTGGCTTATGTTAACTAACTAACTAGTTAGTTAATAGTTAGTTACAAGTTATCTATTATGTAAGACGTGCTAACGTGTTGAGGATGACCCCGCTCCGATCGCTTCGTTAAAGTACCGACCAGGGTAGCTACATTGCATGAATCATCCTCGCATTGCCGCCACAGGGCTGGGGATAGCCTATTAGAATGTTAGCACGGCTGGAGAGTTATACACGACTATATTATGATTGTTATGAGTTGTGCAGGCTTAGTAGTAGGTCTATAGTAGAGAAGCCTTGCTACGTCGCGAAAAGAGGTTCTCCGCAAATGAGGCGCGAAGGCGACAACGACCCGGTAATTTTCTAGTAGTAAGCGGTTGTGCGATAGAGGATGAGCCTCTGCACGTAACCTAAGCGACGCAGTACGATTATCTAGAGGTGGTGAGGGGTTTTATTGCTTTGAAGTCTAAGTACCTGTGGTTTTTCTCGTTACGGAGTGGTTCTCGCTACGTAGTGGGGGATATTAGTAAACTATTACTTGTCAAAGGCTTCAAGATACGCTGTACAAATAACCGGTGAAAGAGGAAAAATATGGATGTAAACAGATCACCATGGATGATTTTGAGTACCCTCCATCACCTCACATTCACTTTGCTATTGTTCAACATAGTGTCTATTCGTCGTCCCTTTGTCTCTCATTCTGTTGTTTTCCATACTGCTCGTGAGACATTGTGCTCCGCGCTTTCTTTGTTCAAGACAAGATAACAAGTCTCAAGCACCTGCATGCATTTTAAAAGATATGGTATCTACGAAATCGCACACATATCGACATAGCTTCCTTTGAACGCGCAACCCTATTTGAGCAACACCGCGTATTACTAGATATATTTCCCCGCCCAAATCACGACATTAGACGAGAGGGAAATGCTGGGATTCATTCTCCAGAACGATGTGTTTCTCGTAGCCATTCTTAACGTGATTCTCAACCTCCCAGGTCTTCGATACTTTTGGGATCCAGCCGTAGGCTTGACATTAATAGCTAAGCAACACGCTTCTATGCCAAGAATCGGCGCAACTCAAACAGCGACCTTGAGCCCGGAACCGACGACATTGACGCCTACATCGACCTTGCCTCCGAAACCGGCTACATTTAGGCCCATATCGACCATGCCCCTGAGACCGGTTGTATGGAAGCCTTGCTCGGTTTTGCGCCCAGAACAGGTCACATTGACGAAAACCATCACTCTTGTAGTACATGATACTTTTCAAAAGAAACTCACATGTAGATCCACTGTCACTGACGTGCAACACGCTACAGCATGGGCGCACTACCCAACTAACTCAGCGGCACTACCCGTAGATTCCACAAACTATTGCACCGAGATAGCGCTATATGAGCCGAGAAGCAAGTTCCAACCATGGACCGGCTGGGCGATGTTAGTTCTACCAATCGTCATCTTCGGTATGCTATATCTGGTGTTCAGGTCAGGCTTTGTAAGCAACAGAGTATCTGCTGCTGAAACCCAACGTGAGGAAACGAAGATCGATCCAGCAGAAGACAAGAAGTTCGAACAGGAGTTGGAAGCTGAATCCCGCGATATGTTCAATGACCTGGGGAAAAGTAGGCAAGGAATGCAGCGTTTGATGGAAAGCGTTGAGAAGAGAGATGCCATGCTCAAACACCTTGGCGTTCTCAAAGACAACGATGCGACACCCGATGAAGAGAGCCTCGAGCAATTGGTGAAGAACAGAAAGGAGGCACTCGAAGCCAACGAAGACAGCCTGCGAAAGCTACAAGTGGAGAATACAGCTTGTTTGGAGAAGATCAAGGAACTCGAGGCCGAAAAGCGAAAAATGGTAGAGGATATCAAGCATCAATTCGACCAGCACTACGCGCAAGATGTTAATCCTAGATGCCAAGAGCCCTTGAACGACAAGGATTTCTCGATCCAATACTGGAGCAACGCATGCTTTAATGACGAGCAAGACGAAGCTATGAAGGGGAACTACCTGCTCTGCGAAGAAAAAGAAGCTGAGCTTAAGGAGCTCCGTACCCTACCTGCACAGATCAGCGACTTGGAACAAGCCCTCTACGATGCCAATAAGCGGATCGAGACTCTCCAGCAAGAAAAGAAAGACCAGGGTATTGCGGATGGAGGGCGATGGATGCTGGAGAAGGACGACTTGTGCAAGAAACATAGCGATGTCATCAAAGCGCTGAGAATCGAACTCCAGGAAGCCAAGAAGCTGTCGAAGGAGACTCCGAAAGTGCAGCAAGACAACAGTGCGGACACTACCGCCGACCAGAAACAGGTTGAGAACTTGAAGAAAGAGCATAGGGCCCTGTTGAGTGAGGCCTCTGAGCTTCGAAAGCAAATCGATGACATGAATGAAACCGTCGCTGAGGTCGTCTGGGATTCGGAGAAGCTTAGGAGCGAGTGTGATGGTCTTAGAGAGGCTCTGGAAAGGCTGGAAAAGAAGAAGGCAACTGAGGAGAAGGAGTGAGATGGGAGGGAGGGGTTGACGTCAAAAAGCGACTGGTTTCCAAGCGGCAAAGGTTATGCATTGCCATCCTTCCATGAATTGAGGAGTTTCCGGTGGCACTAAAAAAACAAGGAACGGCACAGAAACGGCGTTTTTGGATTGAAATACATCATGCAATTAGTAGTCTCAAATAAAATAGAATAAAATATCTCAACTCGTGATAAGGGTTGTATCGTTTCAATACAAAGACAACACAACTTCCCTACTCAACAAGTTATCTCCCCTCAATCACGAGCCTCCATATCGGTGCCACGGAAGTACCCGTTGGTACGAGATCTAACATATAGGCACTGAATGCCCGGTAAGAAACCGATATAGGTCTGTTGTTGTAGTCGTACTATCGACGCTGCATATATTGGCAGTAAGAGGAACACCACAATCAATCCTTTTACACTCACAAGTAGAAGAAGCAGACCAAAAGCGCCTTCAGCCACCCATAGCAAGATGATGGCCCGCTCAGTGCGACTATTTCCGTCGCGGGAGAACCAATCCGAGAGCCGTCTGAGGACGGCAATGGGAGGGCCAAGAACGAAGCATCCAAGAAGAAACTCGAGAACCATCATGACTCCGGCGCGGCCCCTTTCCCTTGGCTGTTTGCCCCGGTTTTTATCTTCGCGCACAAAAGGAGACCAGCTTGGGGCGTATGTTGCGGATTTTCGGTTTTTCTGCTCGGTGTCGTTCCCTGGGCTTGCATTTCATCCGTTGCCAGACAGACTCCCGTAGAGCATTTTAGTGAGTGTTGTCCGGCTCTCGGTGCCGGGACGTCTGGTGATAGAGGCCCTTGGTATTCTTCCAAGGCTGCCACGGTCCCCCCAAGTCCGCTGCCCCTATTTCGTGCTTCTCTCATCACCGCCGATTCAACCGTATATAGACAAGCGTAGCCTGTCGTAAGTAGATTACTGATGAAGTTGGCCACTGTCATGACTAGATATGGAACAATGGTCAACTGAGATGATGCGTATACCCACCGCTCTGTAGTATTGGATTTGCTCAGGAAGATTATTCTCCGTGCACCTAGGATTTGGATCAGCAATGCGATTACTTTCGCTACGCCGTAGCTCGAACTGATGTCGCCTTTTGCGTCAGGTCTACTGCCATTCCCACAAGATCGAGCTCAAAAGATCAAGGGGCGAGCCCCAATGAAGTTGGTAGAATTGAGCTGAGATCAAGTTGCTGCAATGAAATTTGATTGAAGAGGGAGCCTATCTACTCCGAAAAGAAATCCCAATATGTATCTGCAGTCTGATCACGCGATACTATACCCAAATATGGAGAAAAGGAAGTCAAGTCTGTAGTATCCCTAAAAGGTCGCGATTGCACTCGTTAAAGCCTTCATTCTCAGCCAAAAGAATCGTTGTTGGACTGTCAAAGCTGGGATTGATGCAAGCTACAGCAGCTACATGCTTTGCAGTGGATTGTTTAGGGTGTAAGTCGGGGGTCTTTTCGCGCGCAAGCGCTTCTGGCCGTCGATAGAGAAATTCATCTTTGAGAGTATGTCCGGTCGCTTCATCAAGCTTTCGAAAGCCACCGTTAGTATCCCCTTCACTTGAACTATCACTGTCGTGTTCGGAAAGCACAGGGGTAGGCTGGCAATCAGATTGCTGCTGCGTGTAAACAGCACACAGTGCTGCTGTGGCTCCGAACCTTTCCTCCTCGATGCGTGCAAGGTGCCAGATATCGCTCATAATTGACAATGCTGGTGCTAAGATGCAGGGCGGCAAGGCCGAATGCCGACCCCTGTTCACGACGTCGTGGTCGGCACGATATGACGCAGATTAGGGGCCTGCAGAGCGTGAGGGCCTTGGCTAAATTCGAAGCTATAAGACTCGTCGCAAAAGCCTGCTTTGGTGTTAAACCGTACAGATTGTGTGAGCAAACTGTGTAGGACATGCGTATGTGCTACTTTCTCTCGAATAGGACCTGTTATTACACATAGCAACTTTTGCGGGGGGCTATATATAAGTAATATGGGAAAGGCGATATACTAGAAGACAATAGTGCGCGGTGTGGTTCGTTTGGTTAATGATAGAGGCAGGCACATAACAGCAGTGAGATGATGCAAGTTGGCAGCAAGTGATAAGGGTGGCCGTCCTTGGCAAGTGTTGGCTGTACGTACTGCTACTTCCGTTGTTCTGTTTCCACGCCCTGCTCACTGCGTATTGCGCAATGACAAACTTGTAAATAACAACAGGATTGGATAGATTTCTACCAAGTTTTTTCTGCTGTTATAGAAAGACAAAACAGTGTTTATACACCCTATAGAAACTACATGGTACCTCAGATCGATATATCACGATCAACTCCTATTATTCAGTTGCAAATATATCCAAGCACTATTGTTCGACGCCATTGCAGTCTTCTGAGCCATGTCATGAGATCTAAAAGTGTAATCCTGCAAACTCAATTCCCCAATTTCTCAGCGATGATTTCCTCGGACAACTTCCACAGCCTCTCAGCCTTCTTAGCAAACAACGAGTTGAGGAGGACCGCGAAAAAGCAAAGCGGCGGTCTGGCTCTACCCGCATGCAACGAAGGCACCGAATTTATTGGTTGCAAAAGGCCCGTAGGAAAAAGCGTCCCGCTACACAGGGTGTGCCGCGACGCTAGGACGGATGGTATTGAAATACTTTCCATCTCTATTTAGTGCTGGCTGCGAGTGAGCGTACTACTTACTACTAGTAGTAAGCTCAACTAGGTAATTGTAGTACAAGGCACGGGTCCCATGTATCTAGCACCCACGAACGCCAACTCACCGTCTAGCCTCACGCCAAAACAACCACAAACACCTCCAGGCTTTACTCGAGCTTCAGTATGGACACTAGCGACACCCATACCTATTCAGCATTTGCAGATCTCCTAGCAGAATCCTCGCGCGTTCTCTGTCTCGTCGGCGCTGGGCTCAGCGCACCATCTGGCCTGGCCACCTGGCGTGGGACAAATGGGCTATGGAGCGACATCAACCTGAAGGAACTTGCTTCTCCCAAAAAGTTTCGAGAAGATCCAGTCACGGTGTGGAGCTTTTACGGCGAGCGTTTACTCGAGGCGTTGGAAGCGAAGCCAAACGCTGCACATCATGCGTTGGCGGCGCTGGCTAATTGGCATCAAGGATGGTTGACTATCAATCAAAACGTTGACGGTAGGGAGGGTAGCGTGGAAAAATCATGCGGTTGGTGCGCTAATGGGAGTCCAGGGCTTCTCGAGCAAACCGGTCATCCCATGTCAAATCTGCTGAACATCCACGGCACACTAAAGACAGTTCGATGTACTGCATGCGATTACTCTATCAACATCCACAAGCCGGAAGACGTCCCATTCCTTCTTTGGTTATCTAAAACTGATCACAAAGCACGTCCAATCGCGTTATCAGACCTTCCACATTGTCCCCAATGTGCATATCTATTGCGACCAGGAGTTGTGTGGTTTGGCGAGAGGCTTGCTGCTGGTGCGCCAGATAGTGTTGATGAGTGGATGTCAGAAGGATACATTGATTCGGTGATTGCGGCTGGGACTAGCTTGCAAGTTTTCCCAGCTGCAGAGTGGGTAAGCACCGCACGAGCGCATGGGGCATCCTTGGCTGTTATTGATGCGGGAGACTATGAAATAGTGGACAATTTCGATCAAGGGGACTGGTTCTTCAAAGGGGATATCGCGTTCATTCTACCGAAAATAGTTGATATTCTCAACTCCTAATTTCACGAAAGAGCGCAATGCTTGGTATCCGGATTTTACATACTACTATTCCACCCTCGTAGATTGTTTTTCAAGAGGCTCTTCGCCGATAACATTATCAAAGGGGGGGAGCATTGTTGCTATGACTAGATATTTCTATCGGAACTAACAAGCAGCCAGTAAGCCACAAAATAATATTACACAAGACCATCATAACTCTAAAGATATAGCAATCTCTCTCTAGACCAAGAGATTGTAAACAAAGGAATATTCTACATCTAAACATCAAGTGGGGGTTGTCATCACGCAATCAAAAGCAGAAAACAAAAGAAAAATCGTCATCTTCATCTTGGTCCCTCAATCCAACCCCCTCCAGCTCATCTTCCTCAACTTCGGCCCATAGAACCACAACCCAACGGGCCCCACCAATCCCAGCCCCAAGGTCAAAAACGCCAACAAACTGTTCCCCCACCCCAACCCCATGCTCTCATACATCTGCGGCGCAAACAGCGGAAAGCTAAATCCGCACATGGTCCGCATAAACGCGCCGACGCTCGCCGCCGACGCCGCATAGCGTGCTTCGTATGCATCCGTCGTATACGCCTGACTGCACTGGAAGCCGATGATGAGGCCCACAGCAGTAATGGCAGCGCCGATATTCGGGACGATCCAGTGGACATGGTAGTGTGCCGTCCAACCGTATAGGAAGAGTCCGATCGGACACAGAATGCCAGCGATGAGCATGGGTGGGACGCGGAACTCTGGGAGGCCGTCGGTGAGGTTGTAGTAGAATTTCATGCGGGCGTAGAGCTGTTTGTGTGGTTAGTGTACGGACTTTCCCACACGGACCTGGGGGAGAAAAAGCAGGAGAGAAGAGAGGATAGGGAAAAGGCGAGCAACGTACACCGTCCATGAGCGGATGCGAAACCTGCAGTCCCACCATAAACCCCAAGCAAAGCGAGAGATAGTTGAGCGACGCATTCCCAACACTCATATCGTACGCTTCCTCAAACACCATCGGAAACGTCGACAGCATAAGGTACATGACTCCGTACAAAAACGCGCGATACACCGACGGCGCCTGCGTCGCCGGATGGGTAAACATCATGATGAACGGCAGTACCAATCTCTTCCTCAGAATCCTACTCATCCGATCTCCCGTCTCGAACTCGGTGCGTACAACTACCCAGTCATCGGCCACGTCTCTCCTCATAGCCCTTGCCTTCCTGGCAAGGATCGCGGGCGCGAACGTCTCGGCGAGGAAGAAGAGCGCGGTGAGTTGCACGAGGACGGTGAAGATGGATGTCGCGAAGAAGATCCAGCGCCAGCTTGCCCCCGTGGAGATGTAGGCGCCGCAGATGGGTGCGATACAGGGAGCGAGCCAGGTGAGGATGCCGTAGATGGCCTGGCCTTTGCCGCGTTCTTCTTTGGTCCACGTGTCTGCTAGGACGCCGCTGCATAGCTATCCCCGTTATCAGCCACAACACGCAACAACTAACAAGGGCTTGTCTGTAGCTTGCAAGGAGGAATGAAAGAGAGAGAGAGAGAGTAACTTACAGCCTGTGGCGCTGCACCCCCCAGTCCACTCAAGAACCGGAACGCGAGCATCTGCGGCCCGGACCGTGCGAAGCCGCAGCAGGTATTGAAGAGGAGGTAGATCAAGTTTGCGTATTGGAGGACGGTGACGCGGCCGTAGATTTCGCTCAAGGGGGCGAGGACGAAGGGGCCTTGGGCGTAGCCCAACAAGAAGATTGTCATGACGAGTTGCCGCTTGAAGCCTTCTTCAATGTCGAATTCCTTGCCGATGGCGGGCAAGGCGGGTGTGACCATTGTGGAGGAGAAGGGAGAGATGAAGGTGAAGAGGGAGACGAGGATTGTGGTTATCCATTTTTGTCTGTTGGACCAGTTGAGGGGGTTGGATGGGTCGTTGGGGCCGTCCCAGGTGACCTGTCATGTTCAGTCAGTGGTTGTGCCATGACTGATAGATAGGTAACATACAATCACCTCCCTATGTTTCACGTTATTCTCCTCCTCGATCAGATGGCCGGCGTCGTATCGTGTGTCCTGCGCGTCGTACTGATTCCACTGTCGGAACAACCGCTCAGTGCTTAAGATGGAATGGTCGCTACGCTCAAAGGACCATCTTGGCAAGACAAGGGCTTCTCGTGAGTTGTCGGAATCAACAAAAGGCCCTCTGAGTAGCTTGTCCTTGAGCCCCATAGCTAGCAGTAGTAGTGAACGACAGGGTGAAGCGAATGTTGGGTCGTGTGGAGATGATGGCAGGGTCTACGAATGTAATGCTACCTGCTCAGCATATAATAAACATTCATCCTGCCCAAGTCTTTACACAATAATTTGATTATAATATAAATTTTGAGGCAGTGTAGCAATGCATGCGGCCGTTCTCCTGTACGGCAACAGCCACATACGTGCCAAAGTTGACCGAAAGGCTAGCAAAGATCCCCCCTCTAGCCCGAATGCCAACACTTTAGACAGATGCATCAGCCATGACTAGTGCGGGAAAGCCTCAGGCTGTGGCATAGGTAGGCAGATTTAAGAATAGAAACATGTCGCGTGAGCCCATCAGAGCCAACAAGGGGATCAAGTCACTGACGGCCAATCGTAATGCTGCGGATACTCTCACAAGACGGGAGAAGGCGGAAGGTATGTTGTGACAGCCTCAGGGAGGACGTCAGCGATACGGGCTGTGTCTAACTACCGTGCCAAGAAGGTACATCTTGGTAGTTTCGCTAAGTTGCTTGGTGAAGGCACGTGGACTTACTGCCATTGGCCCGACGACTACGGTCAAGAGATAAAACTGGAGATGTCAAGAACACTGGTACGCGGGCCAATGTAAGATAGAGGACAAGACTACCGCTGAGAGGCCAAAATATTGCCGTGGGGTAGTCTTATGATCTTGGTCAAAGGGCTATGTTGTAGTCGTCATGCCCGGCTGTGCTACCTGTACTACCTGCCCTGAAAGCTGCGGGACGAAATTGCGGCTTCTTAACCAAGACGCCAACGAGGCCGGTCTGAAGTGGCGCTGCTGTGCTGTGCTGGTCTTGAGGCTTGAACCCATTCCTTATGCGTTGTTCGTGTGGTGTGGTGCACCAGGAATAGGACCGGCCTGTGGCCTGCATCTTGTAATTTGAGAATTGCAACTTCAGACGAGAAATACTTTGAGGCAAAGGCTATAAGTAAGCCTGGTGCCTGACGGTGAAATGATATCCAGCATCGGATATTTAATTCACTCGCTCAATATCCACGCACTCCAACTCTCTTCGCACGATAACACTTGCATGATACCCTTTTCTGTTAGCGATACCCCAATTACTCAATTTCTACTTCCTTATTATTCAAAAAAATGATTATGAGCCCTCCTGTTTCCATGGAGCCATTCGCTCATGCTGGCTCACCAGCAATTACGAGACGTCTGTCTCAAATGCCACCTCTCCGTTCGCTCAAGACATTCAACTTACCGCCGGAGCAAGTGGACGAACTGGTGCACCCCGCCTCAGCCGTATCACATACTCCCACCTCGGAGATCTTGAAAGGGCATCCACTCCGAGTCCTGATAGCCCCGTCAGGTTTCAAGGAAAGCCTGGGCCCAGAACAGGTTGCTGATGCCATTGAAGCAGGCATCACCAAGGCCCTGGACAAGGGTTCCGTCATACTCCGCAAGCTACCTTTGCATGATGGTGGGGAAGGCTTTGCAAAGGCATTAGTGGCGACTCACAATGGAAGCATCGTTGAGGAGTCAGTCTTGGGGCCTGTTGGCGAACCTGTCGAATCTCACATAGGCTTCATCGGTGCCAATAAGGAGACGGCCGTATTAGACATGGCCGCTGCAGCAGGCCTCCGTCTTGTCCCCAAGCATTTGCGCGACCCAACCTTAACTACCACCTTTGGTGTCGGGCAGTTGATGAAAATAGCACTTGATGCAGGATGCACCAAGATCATCATTGGGTGTGGAGACTCGGGTACATCTGATGGTGGAGCCGGCATGCTCCAGGCGCTCGGTGTTCGTCTCATAGATGTAGATGGCGAGGACTTGCCCATGGCAGGTGGTGGTCGGTCCTTGTCTCGTCTCGCCAGCCTGGACTGGCGCGGTGTCCATCCTCGTTTGCGTGAAGATTCCCGTAAGTGCATACTCCAACCCCTGAACATGGACAGACAACTAATTCAGGAATAGCCGAGAAGGTTCAGATAGAGGCTGTGTGCAATATCAAGAACGTGCTGTGCGGTCCCAACGGGGTTGCGCGAGTTTACGGACCGCAAAAGGGCGCTACGCCTGCCCAAGTCGACTTGCTGGCAGCAGCACTCGAGCGATTGGCCCGAGTAGCTCATACAAAACTGGAAAGGGATATTTCCCATAGCCCAGGGAGTGGTGCAAGTGGCGGTCTTGGAGCAGCCTTGATGCTGCTTGGCGCTCAGCTTCGTGCGCGTGGCGAGGCTATCAACGAGTATTTCGAAATTGATCGGGTTCTGGATCAGCAATGGGACTTTATCATCACCGCCGAGGGAAGCCTGGACTTCCAGTCACCAAATGGGAAGGTTGGTCGACTTCGTTGTTGTAGTCTTGGAAACTTGCTAACAGTAACAGATGACGACGGAGATCGCCCGCCGGGCAAGGCGGAACGGTGCGCAGGTGGTCGCGTTGGCTGGCACGATTGGAGAAGGGGCTGACGGCTGCTACCGTGCTGGCATCAAAGCATTCACAAGTATCCTCAGAGGTCCCTTATCGCTGGACGAGGCAATTGTGCAGACGGAGGCTTTGGTCAAGGATGGCGCTGAGAAGGTGATGCGCATGATACTGGTGGGATTGGCCCTTGGGCGAAGTCGGTGAGGGAGGTGTCCTTGGTGCACTGCCATGATCAAGGGTGTTGGCGCCTTGGTATGACCGAAATGCGATGACGTGTCGCGTTTTGTTACCAGTACCTCTGTATTTCTTTTCATGTTTTATTGATGCAAGCCTGCTCGTGTAAATGGGAAGAGTGTGGATAGAGAGATGCCCCGTATTTTTGTTTAAACCAATTCATACTAGCTTCGAACCCATATCACAACATGCCTGCGCAGCAGCGAAACCACCGTCTTATCGATTTAGACTGAGTTGATATACATATTTGTGCATATTGATATAGGTTTAGTCGTCA
>JALPSE010000060.1:12345-54289 GCA_030558545.1 Bipolaris gigantea
CCGTCTCCCTCGCCTTCTCATTCACACTCTCCATTTCGAATCCTGCAACCTTTTTGTACACTCTGCCAATTTCCTCAAGCTCATCTTTGGGAATAACGTCATAGACATTCTCAAACCCATCGGGTGCTCGTTCTTCTGCCAACTGCAGCACGTGATCTGGACCGTTGGCGCGATTCGCCATGACAATTCTGGAGGTTGGTGGGAGTCGTTCCAGCTCGTAAGCCTTGAGCGCACCCTGAATATCCAAAGTGTTGGATGAAAGGTGTTTGGCGAGCGTCTCGGCGTCAATGATGGCTTGGGACGCGCCGTTGGAGCCAATGGGGTACATGGCGTGTGCTGCATCACCAAGAAGTGTGAGGCGACCAAAAGACCATGCTTCGACTGGATCTCGGTCTGACATGGGAAACTCAAATACCTTCTCTGTGTTGTCGATGAGATCTTTCATCTCTAGACCTCCACACCTCCATGACTCGAATGGCCCTGCGAAGACATGCTTTTTCACGGCTTTGGTCCAATCCGTCTTGGGCGGCGTCAGATCCACATCGTCCACAGCGCGTATTCTGAGCTCCGCAATCCAGTTGACCATACTCTTGCCCTTATCGGCAGACCTTTGACTGATGGGATACGCAATGAATTTTTGATCAGCATGGCCTGCCCAAACCATGCTTGCGCCCGTCAGGTACTGGTCGCGCTCGATGCATCCACGCCACAGCATACGCCCAGAGAACCGGGGTGGTCCTTCATTGGGGTAAAGTATCTTTCGCGCTGTCGAGTTGATACCATCTGCGGCGATCAAAGCGTCGCCAGTCACACTTGACATATCCGCTGGTTCTCCGTCTCTTCTGCGCGAAAAGCGTGCTGTGATGCTGTCGTTGTCCTGATCAAAAGCCGTAAGGGCATGGTTGAGATGGAGCACATCCTCTCCAAGACGCTCTTTCACCGCACTCAGAAGTAACATCTGAAATTCTCCACGGTGAATTGAGAACTGCGGGACCATATAGCCTGCGTTACGGCCTCTCGGCTCGCTAAGGATAGAGTCTCCATGTCGGTTGTAAAAGTTCAGCTCTTGTGTTTTGATGCCTGTCTTCTCCAAGGCGTCCAGGAGACCTAGGTTGCGCAGTATCAATACGGCAGAAGGTTGCACATTAATCCCGACACCTAGTGTTGTGAGGGTCGATGACGCTTCAAAGATCTGAATGTTGTTGAAGCCGGCAGAATGGAGCGCTAATGCTGTTGTTAGACCGCCGATACCGGCGCCTGCAATGAGGATTTTCGGTTGGGTCCCTGAGTGCAGGAACGGCATGGTGTCAAAATGGTCTCACAAAATATATATCAAGAATGGGTAAAAATATTGTGTAAAGATCAAATAGGCCAGCAATGGGTGACGTTTGGAATGACTCTCGCCATGTGCCAAGCTTGCTAGTTACGAGCGTTTTTACTGCCGACGTCAGGTGCCGCGGCTGAAATCTTAGTGCAGCGTAATACGAGCTGGAACTCACTCCGATCCCGAGGTAATTTATATTCATTGGTTCGGCCCAGTCTTATATTGTAACGTTTTCGAGTGACCAGTGGGGTGGAGCAGAAGCCGGGATTGGCCTGTGCTTGGAGTTTCCGACTGCTCAACGTCTAGACTATTTTTTTTTAGTGAAGAAAGTGAATGGCAGAGTTGCGATGCTCGAGAATGCGAGTTGTCTAATACCATTCATACATTAATCTAACCTACCCTAATAACCTATTCTGAGGCCTCGAGACACCCAAACAATGTTAGCCAAGGTTATTGTAGAACCTAAGGAGCATAGTCCTCATTGCCCTCTCGGTCAACTCTAACATATTTGACCTTGTCCATACCGTGCGTGAAGCGGAAGTTACCTACATGTGGGCACTTAGCACTGTCCCATAGTATCTGGTTAAGACATTTACTCACATTTGTCTGCAAACGGGCAGTACCCTGTTTCGCGTTCCTGAGAACACTGGTGTCCCAGATCTAGGACGGCAATCTTAGCATAATTGAAAAGGGGACTGAGGGACTATTGGAGCCGCTTGCTACTGACGCGATACTTACAACAGTCAATGTCCTCGCAATGTCTGTTCTTGCAAATCAAGGTACGTGCTTTATGACGCAAAACATTCAACTCAGCCGCTGGTAGCTTGGGTTCGTGCTGGAAATGGCAAAATTTTTCTTTTTCACACTTGCCACGAAGATGCCTGCATATTGTATTAGCATTGTACATGTGGTCGGCGTGTTATATCGCGTCTAGTACGTACCAGCTGTTACACAAATTCTTGCCCAGCTTCTTCATACGCGCATCGAGCGAAATAACGGCAGCAACATCCTTTGGAGGAAGCGTCTCATCCAACCTTTGCTCCGCCTCGTTGTAATAAGCATATTTAGTCGTAATGTTCTTCTTAGGATTAGGCGCAATCGAGATACAGCCCGTTGGAGGAGCACCAGCCATGCCCACGGTGGCTACAAAATACATGTTAGCATTGTCATTCCTCTCTCACAAGAGCACCGCGTGATGCTTGCGTGCTTTGAATAGCTCAAAGATGGGATGCTAAGCGTATGTAGCGTATTGACATGAAGTTACTTACCCCACGAAGGGTCTCTGTTGGACTCATCAGGCTCCGCGGCCGATGTTGACGTTACGCTAGACGTAAGTGAAGCCACAGATGTTCTTGACGTAACCGAAGGCGAATTGCTGGGTTTGACAGTAATTGGGCGAGCAACAAGTTGGACTGGGTACTTTACCGAGGGCTGTGCTGAAGGCTGTGACGGTGCTTGATTGGCGCCATTGATGGCCCGCGTTTCAGGCAATTGCTCTGCTCTAAAGACGTCATCGAAGCGGGCGTGTCTGAAGTTGGTCAGTGTGTTGAACCCTGGGTATGCCGGTGTAGTCTGAAGAAGAGTAATGCGACTAGCTTTGAGCAAGTCGTGCTTGAAGGGCTCGAAGTTTAAAAGATAGCCTGCGTCGTGACAGCCACCGAAGATGATATGCCGACAGGTAGGGTTGTCGATAAAGACGCGAAGCGTTTCTATCATGGCCAGTTAGCGTTGGGCGATACACAGCAGGACTATGGCCAATGGCACCTTTAATCTTGTGGTCAGCTCTTTCCTTGCCGTGACCAACGTCGATGATACTAAACAAAGGCTGATTTACATTGAAGTGCTGGACAAAACTTCGTAAGTCTGAGGGAGAACGTAGAAGCCCGACCGAGGCCAACTTGAGTGCGAGCTTATCGAGACTTAGATAAATTTGGACCACAACGGGCCAGTTGTTTGAATTATTGTACAGCGAGTTAATGTGATTGCGAATCGCATGATGCAAGCGGGAGGCGGCTTCGGAGCCGCCATCACCATCTGCAGCTTGGAGCAGAGCGCTTTGAAACTATACCAAGAGGCTTAGCAGCCGGTTCAATATGTAGACACGAGTGGAACGACAGTCGGCGCGAGCACAAGTAGATGGTCTGCGAATGACAGTCGCCATGGGTAGGGGGCGAGGTAGTAGCGGGACGCCAGGTATTTAGTCGACTCAAAGCAGCGTAGGGCGACCAAGACAATAGATAGTAGGTATTACTTACAATAGCCCCGTCTCCATCAATGAGTGCCAATACAAAGGAACCCGCATCCTGTTTGGAAGGTGAGAAGGCAAGTATGCGAGGCTGACTTTGCTACGTACCAGCTGACGCTCGCAGTCGGTCACCAAGGCCAACTTCTCTTCGAGTGTCTTTTGGTAGTTTCTGCGGTTATCTCTTTCGCTCAAGTAGTCGTTTTTCAAGTCGGAATACTGATCGGACAAAGCTTTGTATTTGGCTACAAGCTCCTGTTGCTCAGCTATTAGTAAGGAAGGGCAAGAGTGGGCACGCGGCCGGGCAATGACGCGACGTACGCTGACAAACTGCTCTCTCGCTTCGTCTGATGCGCGGAAGCTTTGCATCTGCTCCTTGAAGCTACCGTAGTGGTCTGGTTCAGACATTCTGGCGCGCACCCTAGGATTGTCGTGGTCGATGGCAGTTCAGAGTGGCAAGGCAGCACTGTTCAGGGGTGTGCCTTTGGAGAGTGTAGCGGCAGTAACGGAATGGGGACTAGGGCCTTCAGCCAGCTCTTTTGACACACGGTACCTCGCTTTGCCCGCCCGTGCTGTGGCGAACGGGGCGTCAGTGGGTTGCTTAGGAACAAGGCGCTGGACAATACAAGACGGACGCGATGCTATTATTTGTGAGTGAAGGCTGTAAAGTTAACAATATAATTTCATCTTATATTCTTTCTTTGTTACCTAAATAGGCCTAGCGCTAGTTAAGTATGAATTGATATTTAGTAACACTACAACCGATACTAATCCGAGTAGTCTTGCCTACGCCGTTACATAGTTTACCTATCGTCTAACGCACACGGCGAGTGTCAGCAGAGATGGCCATGGTGGTTGACTTCCTGCCCCTCGAATCGCCCCGCTACAGCGATTGTTCCTGAGTGCTGGGAAAACTGTCTCGGGCTGGTTGTTTGGCGTTTCCCGTGTATCCAACAAGAAAGTGAGACCGCAGCAAGGAACTGGCTGCATGGATTGCCGGCCGTCCGTGTTGCTACATACGCATGGCACAAGTACAGTGTGCTGAGCGCGGCTTGCAGGTCCGACATGCATGCACATGCACCTGCACATGTTCAAACAATCTTGGGTGCTGCAAAGGCAAACGGAAGATGACGTCGCAGGGTTTGCTTTCCTATCGCTATGTACATACTTGGCTAATCGCCAACGCCCCAAGTCCTCACCCACCAACCTTCCCCGCAATGACGACTTGCATGCAATCATGGCACGTGGGGCAATGTGCTGCAGCCTGCACCACATACAAGTCAACCCACCCGGCAGTGAACTGTTACACGCCCATCGCCTAGGCAATTGAATGCCGCGCGTCCATCTTCGACGTGTCCACCCCGTGCATAGCTTCCTGCAGCTCCCCAGGCATCCCCTTCAGACCTTCATCCCTCTTCGCCGCTGTAGACGCACAATGGCGACAACCAAAAGAGCACCCACTCACCCGCCCTATGAACTGCTGTACTGGCCAGGCATCCCTGGGCGCGGCGAGTTCATCCGACTGGCCTTTGAGGCAGCAGGCGTCTCGTACAAGGACCCCGCCAACGAGCCTGATGGACGTACGCATACTCTCCAACGCCTCGTCTCCAGTCCAGGCTGACACTTTCGTGAAACAGCGGGCGCCAAAGTCGTTGCTTCCTTGATCTCGGGCGCAGATGGCAGCCCGCCCGTCTTCGCCCCACCCGCGCTCAAGGTGCCGGGCGAAGGCAGGCATGGTGCGCCTCTGCTCATCTACCAGACCCCCGCCATCCTCTCCTATCTCGGTGACAGGCTGGGCCTCGCCGGCGAAGATGAGGCGGACAAGATGGCTGTCCTATCTCACACCCTCACCGCCCTGGATCTCAACAACGAAGCTCACGACACTCACCACCCCGTGGCCGTCGCCCAGTACTACGAGGATCAAAAGGACGAAGCCCTCAAAAAGGCCACCGACTTTCGTGAAAATCGCATTCCAAAGTTCTTCTCCTTCTTCGAGCGCGTCTTGAAAGCCAACGAGGCCCAGGGAGAGGCCAGGTTCCTCGTCGGCAGCAAACTAACCTATGCCGATACCACCCTCTGGCACGTCCTGAGCGGCCTCAAGTTCGCCTACCCCAACGAGCTCAAAGCCATAGAAAAGCATTACCCCTTGTTGTTTGCTTCCTTTTACGAGAGCGTGGCGCAGGCCAAGGGCGTCAAGGACTACCTAGAGAGTGGGCGAAGGCTGCCGTTTAGCATGGGAATCTTTAGACACTACCCGGAGCTGGACCGGCCTTAGGCACTCCAGTCACTGTCAAAGCACAGCCATCACACCAAAGAAATCAATTGCACTGGTATCTTGAAGAGGCGCCCATTACAGGCTCATGTCATCTCATTCACATTCCTTTTTAATGCCGGTACATGATGCATGTCCGAAGCCCTGCCGTACTCCTGAACCATGTATATATAACGAGACCTTACCCAACAATCCCTCTACACTTAGTAGTCCGTCTGCTGGCTCTGGGGGAACTCGAAGTTGACACCCTTGCCAGTGAGGCGCTTGTAGACCTCGCTGTACGTGTCGAGCCTGTAGTCGACACCGCCACGCTCCTTCTCGTCAAGCACAACCTTGAGAATCTTGCTGCCGTCCTCACGGGTGCGGAGACGCTTGCCAACAATCTCGACGGGGTAGACAAGATCGGTCAGGATGGCGTCGTGGACTGCAGTGAGAGTTCGCGACTGGGGACGCTTCTGGGTCTGGGAAGTGCGCGAGCGGTTGGAACGCTTGGGGCGGGGGAGAATGCGGCGGGAAGCAACAATCAGGACGTGGCGGTCCGAGAACTTCTTCTCGAGCTCACGGGTGAGGCTGTATATTGTTAATACGAATCTTAATAGGCCTTGCCGTAAAAAGCATACCGCTGCTGGGCCTTGTGCCAGTTGGAGAGAAGGGGAACTGGGACGAAGATGACAATAGCCTTGCGTCCGTGGCCAACCTCGATCTAAGAATCCTGGTGTCAGCGTATTGTTGCTGCCCAGTGCCCACCGCCTCTTCAGATTGTAGGGTATGGGTGTAGGTGTAGGTATGTGTGCTGGCGACGCTCGAGAGCGCATCGTCGACGGGTTCGGGTCTATCATACCTCGCGAGCAGAGACAAACTGCAGAGGGCGCAGAGAAGCCTTCAGGTCGGGGACATTGTTCTCGAGGTCAGTCAACGCCTGTCGCATGTGTTAGCAATGCTGCCGCCGGTGCGCCCAATTGAGCAGGGCCACTTGCGCTAGCGATGCTGGTCTCGATCTCAGAAGGGTTTTGCCTGGAAGGGCTGTTGGGCGCGATCTTGTTCAGCGAGTTGGCGGACATTTTGACGGCTTGGTGTCTGGTCGGAGTCGTTGCAAGTTCGTGATGTCGGCTTCCGATTTTCAGAGCAGGAGCGTGGGTTGCAAGCGAGGCGCTAGTCTACTTTAGCGCCAACCGCTGCCGACCATACAAGTACCGCCAAGATATTCAGAGTCTACGGTTATTGCTTCAATTGATACTATACACTTTTTCCTCCAGTTTCCACCATCTCTCAGATTAAAATCCTGCGTGACGTAATGCTCTTTACAACGTTTCCGGGGCAGACTCTTTACGAAACAGACGGAAAGGAACGACCACCAAAATGAATTTGGTGCATATTTCATCACAATGCGGCTGCAAGAGCCTTCTGAAATCTCATCACTCTTTTCGGAGAACTGGTATGTACAGTACTAGATATGAACTTGACTAATCGTTGATCCATAGATGTAACAGACAACACAATACAAACACGACATAAACCGGGTGCGCTTCCTCAAAGCACGCATTCAAAATTCCAAATATAAGATATCATTTTGGTTGCGCATGTCATGGACTCGTACTCATAGAACGGCTGCAACGATTACTCATAACAAACTCAACGGGAAACCCAACAAAACGCCTCGCTGAACAGCACATGGGGAGTGACGTTTTTATATCGACACGTACATGGAGGATCATACTCCAAGGTAAGGTTGAGCGACAGAGCTCTGAACAAGGATGGTGCGCTGCCTTCCATCCTCATTCGGCACTTTTGTCAAATATCTACACCGTACTTGTGTAAACATCGCTATGGATAGCCAGGGGTAGTCCGATGGACCGATTAAACGCGAGAGTTCTTACTAGAATGACGTCAATATCCGCGATTTATGTTGTCGGGCTGTTAAACAAAAACTTACGCTGCTGCCGCGCGGCGTCTCAGGCGGAGCACCATAACAATGCCGAGGATGCCAGTTGCAAACCAGGTGATCAAAGACAAGAAAGAAAAGGCCTGGGCAGTACGCCATTGGCCGCAGGTGTCGCCGCGTCTGAGTGACAGACCACCCCATGCCCACGGGCTACCGCAGTTGGCGTCGTTGAACCAGTCGACGAGGAGGCCGAAGACAGCGGCCCAGCCTGCTGTGAAGACTAAAACATCACTGTTAGCATACCCTCTGGATGGGATGGGGAAGGTATGATCAACTTACTGAAATCGGAAATAAATCCCTTCATGGCAAATGTCGTGGGAATCGCCCAGATCACAGCAAAGATGATGGAAAGAGACGACCACACAAGAGCAAAGATCAGGCGACCAAGAGGGTCCCGGTCATCATCGTCTCTCTCGCGCGCATCATCCCAACGGTCATCGTCATCCCAGCGGTCACGACGGTCGCGACGGCCACGAGGTCCACGATCTGGGTTTTCAATCTTGTAGACAAAGTAGGCTGTCAGGCCAAGAACGATGGCTGCGAATACAAACTGTGAAACTCGTAGGACGAGCGAGATAATGCGTGAGAAAATCATCTTGGTAGATAGTAGAGAGTCGAGGCAGGGGTGGTAAGAGAGGATACTGAAAATGGGTGTGGAGATGCCGATGTTCTTGTGTTTTCTCCCTTTGACTACGGTATACTTATATGTATACCTGCGATCGTCTTCATAATGCCCTGTTTTTTGATGGCGGAGAAGAACAAGGTCAGACGTCAGCCACTTCCGTTGCGTAGTCATCCGAGGGCACAGTGACCAAAACGTCTTCGTACTTACCATCACACGGGCTGTGCCCTCCGACGTGCTCAGCCATTTCCAAACTCTTGGGTGTATCTTGGCGATATGGCTAGACTCCTACGAGGGTGACGATCATTGGGTTTTGGTAAAGTTCTTGGCGAGTGAGATCACTCGGGCTTTTCCCATTGGGCATACTTATCTGACGTGACGCGTGGCGCAGGGTGTAGGACTTGGCGTGCGTGTGGGCAGTAAAGTACCTAAATTCTTACTTTTTGATTGGCGATGCCTTTACGGGTAGAGTTTGGGTATTGTGCTGAGAGCCCAAGTCTTGGCCGGGTGTGTATCCGGGGTTGGCAGTTGTGTAGTGCGTACTCGAGGGATAGCAAGATATCCGAAAGTCCACAGACTTGACCGACTTCAGTGAAGTTTCAAAGCAAACGCTGGCAGACTTGCAAGGGAATTACAGCGCGCGATCTTCGTTGGAGATGTTGGTATGACCAAGTAAGTTGGAGAGCGCCGAGCTGGTCGATCACAAATGCGACAAGGACTTTCCTAGGCGCTTGGTAACTAAGCCCCTTCACTTCCCACTTTAAGCATGACTATGGTCACCGAATCAGCTTACTTGACAGATACGAGCTTCCGCTATATAACCTTACCTACACCAGAGCTCTCATGGAGCGTCCCCTCTCCATGACGTCTGTTGAGAGATCCGGGAATGTTGTGTATCCAGTACAGCAAGACGGATATGGTCCTTGCGAACTGCAGGGATGCGAGAATGTTCCAAAAACGACTGTTGCGGTCACTTATAAGAAGTGCTCTGCATGATGGTGCGGCTGTCGTGTATCTCAGATGTGGGCTACCCAAAAAGCGGTAGTTTCTAAGCCTGAACCCGACACGCCACATTCTTCCAAATGATTGATTTTCCTTGTACAGAAACGATTATCCAACTTACCAAAGTGCCCCTAAACATATCACCCGGCCCACCAGCACCCATCCGGAAAACCGCCAATCCAACATTGTACGGTACACTAATCTTCAGACAACAGGACTCCCATCACTAATCAGTCACTTCCACCATCGGATAGCTTAGTCTCAGAAACGGCGCATAGAAGTCCTCTCGCTTCGTACGGACAAAAGGCTGACACAAGAGCCACAAATAGTGTAAAGACGGCTTCAGAACCACCATCATCACCACCTACACATCCCCAAATAAACTTCGACCAAGTGGCTTCCAACAGTACCCGTGAATGCAAAATCAAACATCTGCTCGATACAAGATAGTCAATGATATAGACTCCACCATCTCCACGAACACGGATATGTCACACATCCGAATCCCGCTTACAAGCGCGTTGAGCGCCATGTCCTCTGTCACTACAAGATGTGGTACTTAGATGAGCTTGTGGTTGTACAGCACGTCTTCAAGCTGATATTTGACACAGACAGCGGGAATTCCGCACGGAGCTCAACTACATCATTCGTGCTAGGAGTTATATTTGTATACAAAAGCTAGGGATGAGATATTTTGCAGAAGAGTACAAAGGGTAGGATTTTGAGGCTTCAATGCTGTGAACAAGTCTCTCAGACGGATGTTCTTGGGAGGGAGTGTCCTCCCAAGAGGGGGTTTCATCCGTTTTTTAGTAGAGAAGGGATACACGGGGTTGAATCGCTAGAATGCTTGCAAACTTCGTTGGGCTCATATCCTACGTTGGCAACTAAAGTGTCGTCTCTCTCGTGTTCCGTACGCTTCCTCACGCTGTTCACCCCGAGAATAATTATATTCGACAAAACGTGCTAACGACAGTAGGGCTTTAAACACGCATGGGATTCGTTCAGTCAAGACAAGATGCCAGACGTCCATCATAAGTGTTCCATACATTCCAGCAACATGCATACGGAGAAAACAAGGTCTTGGTGCCTCCGATACGCAATATCCCATCCCAAACGCCATGCAATATGCAATGCAAAACCGCCTCTAACAACCGCCTCTTTCCCATTATCCATTCTCCATGCGCATCCATACAGAAAAGATCGCACCAAACTTCTCTGCAAGCGCATCATAAAACCCCCGCCCATGCAGAATCCCACTCAACCCAGCCACACCCACCAAAACAGCAATATAACCGCCGCAAAGAAGCCAACCCAAGCCTTCCATCCCACCCCCGTTTTCTCCGCCATCCGCAGCATACGCGTCATGGTACCTTTGATCTTGTACCTCGAATTCTCAAACTGATCATTCATCTTCTCCGCCAGAGACGTGGAATCGCGGATTTCGTCGCCGATAAGATGTGTCAACTGCCATTGAATTAGCCAAAACCGCCTTCTCAAAAAAAACGCGCTCCTTGTCCTAGAAAAAGGAAAAAGAGGAGAGAGAGAGAGGGGGGGAAGCATACATCCTTCAACATCCTAACCTTACTCGTCAAAACACCAACATGCTCATCATTCTGGCTCTCAAGCTCATCCAGCACAGCTGCCGAATACTGGCCTCGCGAATTCGGCGTCGCACTCCGGAACATCGCCTCATCTTTCCCTCGGCCTACACCGTATCCACCACCACCGCTACTACCTCCAGGATACAAATTCCCGTTTCCATGCCCGCTTGCGCTGCTACCGGGGTACGCGCCGAACCCCGGGCTACCGTTTGGCGATGTAGGTGCGGTGTAGGCGTAGCCGCCACCGCCGCTGTAGGGCGAGGCGCGGGGCTTGTTTTTGGATTTTGAGGGTGAAGCGCTGCGGTTGTAGGAGGAGAAGAGGTCGTCGCGGGCGTCTTGGCGGCCGAAGCGGCTGGACATTGTGTGCTGTGCGCCGCAGTTGGGCGTGCGTGGGTTGCGTTGGTGGCTCTTTGTTGTCGTGTTGCGCTCTCACTCTTTTTTTCTTTCCCAAAAGCTAGATGGCGTGTTTCAATGCCCTAGTCTTTTGTGTGCGGTCGTGCAGCCACCGACGTGTGTGGATGTGGGTGTACAAGCAGGTGCTATATATACACCATGTGTTATGCTTCTGTTCAATGTGAAGTTTGGGTCGAATCAGGCAACGGCAGTTCGCGCATCGGGTGTTGACAGTTGTCGCTGCGGATGTTGGGCGCTTTTCGCGGAATGGGGGGTTGGAGAGAGCAAGAGGGATTCCCTCGGAGCTTAGGACGGCTTGGGTGGTACTAACGCCGGTCCTGCCACGGTTTGGCTCCCCAAGATGTTTAGGAACACGTTGGCTACAATCCAATGACTGCAAATAGTCGCACGTGTTCGGTTATGTGAGTGGCGCAAGTAAAGGATCCCGGAGTATCAGCAAATTCAATGGATAAACCAAGACTGTGGTGCCTAGAATCACAATCTCATCATCATGAATGTCTTTAGCATTTCCAACCTAGGGTTGCTATCTAGATGCAAAACCTACAGTCTAGGAAACACACAGGGAATACAAGTGATAAAACCCCAAGCCCGCCTCCAACTTATCTGTACAAGTACAAAGAATTCATCCTTTGCATATCTGCATTCTTCGTTCCAAAGCGTAAAGTGCAGGCTTCTATATAAGTGGCACCGAAACATGACGAGACAATGCAAGAATGCGCGTGTTTGATGGTCAGATGCAGGCATACTTCCGAACGCCACGTTGATCCCTATCTCCCCAGTCCAGCACCGGAGCCTTGGTTAAAGGCAAGCGTAGATCTAGTTCTTGAGACCAATCTTATTGAGCAGACTGCCCGATTGTCCTCCGATCATGGCCTTGTTGTCAAAAACCTTGAGCAAGCTCTTCCATACCTGCCCAGGCTCTTGGCTTGCGTCGATGGGCTTCCAGATACCCGTCTTCTGGTAGTATGCGACGACTGGCGCAGTCTGGGCGTGGTAGGTTGCAAGACGTTTCTTGAGAGTTTCCGCGTTGTCATCGGAGCGCTGGATCAGCGGCTCACCGGTGATGTCGTCGGTCATGGGCGCCTTGGGTGGGTTGAAAATCTTGTGGTAGGAACGGCCAGACGCGGGGTGAACAAGGCGGCCGGTGATACGCGAGACGAGCAGACCGTCGTCGATTTGCAGTTCAACTGCATGTTGGAGGGGCTTCTGGGTTGCGGCAAGCATGCCATCAAGCTTCTCGGCTTGAGTAACTGTTCGTGGAAAACCGTCGAGAATAAAGCTGTTCATAATGGCCTCAGTGTACGCTCGCAATGGATGCTTCAATCGAACATTAGGGCAAAACCTACCCCTTGGTGCACTCCTTGTTGCTCTCAAGCTCGGTCTTGATCATGTTGATCATGATCTCGTCGCTAACCAGGCCACCGGCATCCATGATCTTCTTCGCTTCCCGGCCGAGGGCTGTCTTCGCTGCGACTTGCGCGCGCAGCATGTCTCCAGTAGCCTACATGTTGTCAGCGTCGTATTCTTTCTTTGTGCCACGCAGCATGTGATGCAGTAAATGATGTATCACGTACAAGATGGCATGCGCAGAACTTCTCCTTGATTCGCGGTGCTTGTGTGCCCTTGCCTATGCTCTTTGTAAGCCACATGCCACATTTTGACTATCCTCGGCACATTATCTCACCAGCACCCGGTGGTCCCATGAGGATCATCCTTATGCTTTCTTGCGATGACGACGGACCGCCATGGCCAGACAACTTGTTCTCCAGCTCAGCGATGCGCTTCTCGAGGCGGCTGACGGTGCTCTTGAGGTCATCGACCACAGTATCTGTCAAGGGTGCCATTGCGCCGGGTTGTGAAGAAAATTGTCGGGATCAAATGGAGGGAAAAGGAGGGGGCGAGGGAGACGAGGGAGACGAGGAAGACGCGCGATCCAGAGAGAATAAAGCACGGCTAGTCGCGCAATGGCAATGGACAATCGCAAGTATGGGCGAGGTGGAGTTCAATGTCGCTCGTCGCTCGGTTGTTGGCAGGTCCAAGCGTCTGTACGGGAAAATGCTCCCTTCTGCCCGATCCTCGGTGCCGTCACATTCTTAGCCTTTTCCCGGGTGATGTCAGTCGAAAACGTGACCATGTACCTAGGTCGACAGAGCTCGGCACGGTTTCAGCAGGATTATGCACACGCCTTCATCACAATAACCCACTACACCATGCGTGTCATCCGCTCACCATACTGCCTACGTTGCACTTGAGAGCCCACCGCATCAGCGGGCGGTGAACATGCAGGGTCATCCAGTAGCACACAAACAGCACAGGTTGTACTATCGCTGTAAGTGCGCAGAGAAGAGAGCGCCGTCACCATTACACGTTTGCACATGCCTTTCAGTGCCCACAACACTACTAGTATTCGCTGCCAAGTATCTTCTTCAGCCCCTTCATCTCCACCTCATACTTCTCCACCTTGCTCTGGCTAGTCATCAACTTCGCCAACAAGTAGGTCACCCGCCCTGCAGTTTGTGCTGGCTGGTTCCTCAGCTGGCTCAGCAGCAGCAACTCATTTTCACACTTTTCAATTGTCGCACTCTCGATCTTAGTCAGATGCATCAAGATAGCCAAGTCTAGGCGGCTCTTGAGCACCTTGTCCTCGGTCAAGCGTTTGAATGCCGGAAGATACACAGGCTTGCCAGGTCCGATAATGGAGGGCCTACCATTTGCGCCAGAATCAATCGTGATGAGTTCTGCTTGTTCCAGGGCCCGAAGAACAGATTCGCCACCAGTCTTGAGCATGTCGTCGACAAGAATCTCGTTGTATCGTAGACACTCTTTTTGTGCGAGCTCCTTGATGAGGAACCAGGCCTGCTCAGCGTTCCAATGTCGGTTTCCATTTTCGTCCTCCGCGCCAAAGATGTACATTTTGAGGATTTCGGACGCCGACTGGTCAATGATCTCATGCACTGCTTTAGTGGGTGTCTCGCCAGTCTTAATGCGCCGTGACAGGAACTCTAGATCAGTAAGCCGCCCACCCAATAAGCCGATGCAAGTATCGAGCTCTCCAAGATCATTGCGATGCTCGGACGGTAGTTTCTTAGGTGATCCGTTCTTTGGCGTGGGGTCATCGTCGACATCTGCATCAAGGTGGGTTATCACAAAGCGCTTCGCTACTTCTGGACTGCAGTCCGAGAGCGAGATTTGCCGAAACATTCGGTCGGGTAAAGCTTTGGATAGTGACTTGTTGTATGCAACATCGTTTGTCAGGAAGATTACGTGAGCGATGTTTGTTGTCGCGAGTTGGGCTGCCCATTCTGCAATCTTGTTATAGATGATGCCACTTTCTTGGCTCTTGTGCAGAAAGTTGTCAATCACAACCACAGGACGACGTTCTGGGTGTGCCTCAAGCCATTCTTCATCTGGCAAGTGTGCATCCTTGTCGGTCTTGTGACGAGCATCCAAAGCGATCTGTCTAAGAGCCAAAGTCGTAGTGTTCCAAATCTTGCTGAGCTGAGAATCGAGGGTTTCGGAAAAGCCGGTCTTGACGCCTGTGGCACCTTGTGCAGCCATATCGATCATACCACTGATGCTGTTCATCCAGCTAAACACAGGCCTATAGCCAACGGACAAAGCAGCAGCGTTGATGGTAGCGCTTTCTCCTCGGGCTTCTTGAATAGGTTTGCAGTCGATGACGAGTTTCACCTTCTGATCATGTAGTGCCTGGTCTACTACTAGCTCACGCTTGCCAGAGCCACGGGGACCTCGCACGATGATGAAGGTATCAGCAGTCTCCATCAGCCAGGTCTGAATCTGCTCAATGTTGTCCTTTCGGTCATCCCAGATAGCATCCATACCATCGTCATCGTTGCGCTTCTTTCCTCCGTTGATGATGTCTGTAGCGTAGCCTTTGATCCATTGATACAACTTGTTATCTTGTATGTGGAAATTTCGTGTGATGTGGGCCTTGACAAAGAACGTCCGAATGCTTTGAGTTTCTTGTTAGATTGGAGCAGGACGGAGCAGTAAGAAGACTTACGGATCAAAAACGACAGCAACAAAACCCGCAATAAGAGCAGCCACAATAGGTATAACGATACGCGGGTGATTGATAATCCAGTCTCTGATGTAGCGGGGCTTGATCTTCTGCTCATACTTGAGCCTCAAGATTGTGCCTTTCTTTCCGCCTCCTTCAGCTTCCGAGACGAGGTATCCATGCATACAGTTCTTTGCCATGATGGCTTTGCCTATACTGGTATAGTCTAGATAGGCGAACTTTGGGAGAACTTTGGAGTCTGGAGGTTGCATGACAATGTCACTCAGCTTTCCGTAGGGCCTGAAGAACTGGAAGAGTTGCTCTTGGCTCAGTTCAGCTGCCTCGGCGGCAGGCGCTCCAGGCTCACCAGACACAAACTCGACGCGTAAACGAGTGGCAGGGAGACGCATCAGGTCTTCCACCCAAGGTCTTCCCTTGACTGCTTCGGCATGCATTTGACTCCACGGGCTCCACCATGGCTTTACAGGCTCGTCTTCTAAGTACTGTTGCAAGGTCTTTTCGATCTCAGAGGTTGACGCACTTCCATCATGACTAAACTTGACCAAGGCCCCGCCTTCCCGCATACGAGGGAGCACTTCGGTACCAGTAATTTGCAGATTTCGCTTGGTTTTTGCTCTTTCAATAACAGTTTTTGGGTCTGTACCAGATGCGGTGGGACTGACAAGCCGATTTATGATGCGCGGCATAGGGAGTCCCAGTATTTTGCGAATCTGGATAGGAAAGACATTATCAAAGAAGAGAATGCCCTCGTTAGGGCCAGCACTGATGTGGCCAGTGTTGTCCTCACCAGCCTGCAAGCCAGTGCGGTGTTGGGTCGAGCTAGAAGACGACCTGCATAAGCCTATCCCTGATGACCCCCGTGTTGCCGCATTCCGTGGGGACACTGTCCTGATGGTTCATTAGTACTCTCACAACGATCGCCTGCTAGGATCAAATTTCTTCAATCTACCTTATTGGTCCATGCAATGGAAGACAGCCAGCATGATGCCAGCCTAGGCGAGGTAACATCTTTGCAATTGAATTGTTACCAGCCCATGCCGAGGGATGGCTCACAAGGAGATTTGAGGGGTCGAGCAGTGTTTGCTGCCTGTTGTTCTATCGAGTCTGGGGATCGAGGGCGCGTGACGTCACTTACCGAACCTTGGCATTTTTACCAAAAGATTGAGACGGCTGCCAACAATGCCTGAGAACTATCATAGGTAGAAACGAGCCGCTGCCGTTAGTACTACTCGAATTTGCGCTGGATAGTTGTCATCTTTTGCTTAAGTTGGTATATGGGCCCGTCGGCGGAATCATTCAAACTTTAGCAGCGTTAACGCAAAAGTCATTTTTTTTGTATCCATCAAAGGTATGCCGCATATCAATACCTATGAACCCCACTCGTAATGCTCAATTCCTCTTTATCGTCTAGTACAGATGCGTAGCTCTAGGACATCGCATCGCACTATCCTAATTTCCCTACTGTTCAGCGTATTGAGGAAACACGGTTCCAGATATCAAATCCACGAGGGATCTGAGATGAATACTTGATAAAGTAACAAGGCAACCTTGAGACTCGTCACAAAAGCGTTGCTGTCTTGAACATGGGTGTCTACAACGGTCTAGCTAAGAAACCAGCGACCTGACGAATTCAAACGGCCCAGAGCCCATTTTCGTCAAAGTAAAGAAAGCTGTTAAACCCACAATGCCTACCCTCACAACAAGCGCTACTGTGATAGCCTGCCTGATAATAGGATAGTAACCCTCCAGCATAGAATTGACAGCAGCGCCTCTGGCTATAATCTTACTTCTTCCACTCTGTCCCCACGTCCTTCCCACGCCCAGCCCCGCTATACCCACTTCCCCTGGCTTCTCTTGTTCTTGCAACGAAGCTAGAGCTTCGCTACCTATTATTGGTAGATCTTGCGTAGGTCCCTCGCTCGTGTTTGATACGCTAGGCACGGCTGAGCTCATTTCCACAGCCTTTTGTTTCCGGAAGCGGTACGTCATCGCCCATAGTATTGCTCTGACGTCCCAACTAGCAAAGGTAGGATATGTCCATAGTTCCAGCGCATTATGAGGAGGTATGTGCTCAAGAAAGTCACTGACAACACCGAGGGTCAGGCCCCAAAGTAACAGCGGTGGTTTGCGATCTTTGGATCGCGAGGCGGGTCCTGCCAGGGCATCTCTCACATGGCTCAGTATACCCCGAGATTCCTCATCGATCGGTATGAAGTCTGGGATAGTCGCGCAATGTGTCGAATTTGCGGGGACCAGTTGTATAGCTGCGAACATCATTTTGCTTAGCATGGCCTGCAGGAACCAACGCTTGATGCCTAGTTCTGACTTTGCTAGACGGGCTGAGACATCGGCGTATTCGTGTGTGCGGAGTGCAGGCGACAGGAGCGCGCGGATGGGGACCCAGTGGGAGGATGCTACCTCGGTGGGCTGTAGACGTTGTGCCGGATAGAAGGGGGAAGTCAGAAGGTAGATATAGGGACATAGAACCATGAGCCTACGGATCAGGATCAGCATTGATACTCACAATGTACGTTTGCCATTTGCCGTCACAATGCAGGGCTGAGTCTGAATCTACAGGAATTCAACGTACGGTACTTTACCCCAGCTTGTCGTAACGATGCGCTGAGGTAGGTTGCCTACGGCGATGGCATTTTCGGGGCTCAGATCGATACCGACTTCCTCGAGTGCTTCACGCGCAGCGGTGACTTGGTCGTCGCTATCCTCGGGATCTCGCTTTCCACCAGGTAGCGCGACATGTCCATTCCACTTGTCACCAATCCGTGTAGCCCGCTTTATGAAAAGTAGCTCCGGGTCACCGTGCTTGACCCATTCCTGATCAAAGAAGGCACTCAAGGAGGACTCAAAGTCGAACTCATCCGCAGGCTTTGCGGCCGAGGACCGTCTGCGTCGCTTCGGTAGAGGACTGTCGGAGCTGTTGGGCCAATGTGCGTAACGGGGTTGTATGCGTAGAATCAGAGCTACCGAAGCGCGTTTCGGTAAATCTGGTGGACACGCGACATCTGGATAGGGGTTGGCGTTGAGCTCAAGCAGTACAGACTGGAGGTGACTGACGAGGTCCTCGGTGTCCAGAGCTTCTGCCATGATGCTGTCGGAGTTGTATGGTGTTGGCTGAGCCGCGTTGTGAAGTCAGCCGCACGATGTAGTGGCCAGTACCCTGTTTGTAAGAGGTAACTTCTTCTGGTGCTATCTAAGAGACCCCCGTATAGAAGAGCAAAGAATATGAAATCACGATAGGAATCGGATGTAGTATCTGGGGCATATGGAACAAGACCTCACGCGCGTTATCGATAAAGTTGAAAAGGAGAGCCGAGACATGAGCAGTCCTTTGCCAATTCTGGTGATTGGCTACATGGCTTCACCTTGAGTGAAAGCACTAGAAACCGGAAGAAGAGCTCTTACAGCATTGCTCACTCCTTCTTGCGACACTGGTTACAACACCATAGCAGCGATAAACGACGCGCGCTGGGACAGCCCAGCCGTGTTGGGCATGTAGTAGTTTGGAGAGTGGAGGAGCTTTGGCCAACTGGACTGGCGCCATGGAGGGGCAGCAAAATGAGGTCAGTCCTGAGCCCCGCGACGCCAAAAAAATCTCCACAGTCTCTTGCGCCACTGCTTTGTACCCCAGATCTGACTTTGAGCAGTCTGTACCTTTTCAATTGATTTGTAGGTTCTCATACAATCAGTCAATATGGGCGGCCAAAAGACAGGTGAGCAAGATTGATAACCAAAGTCAAAAAATCAAAACCATTAATGGGATGCGACAGCGATCCTGTCCGTGTACGACAAGACCGGCCTTCTTGACCTGGCCAAGGGACTGCACGAATGCGGTGTCCGCCTACTTGCGTCTGGCGGTACAGCCAAGATGATCCGCCAGGCCAACTTCCCGGTCGAAGATGTCTCTGCCATTACCAAGGCGCCTGAAATGCTCGGTGGGCGCGTCAAGACGCTGCACCCTGCTGTTCACGGCGGCATTCTCGCACGCGACCTCGACTCGGACGACTCGGACCTCTCCGCAAACAGCATCGACAAGATTGACTTTGTTGTTTGCAACCTGTACCCCTTTTCTGAGACGGTCGCTCGCATCAACGTCACGATCCCAGAGGCAGTTGAGGAAATTGACATTGGAGGCGTGACTCTGCTCAGGGCTGCCGCAAAGAACCACGCCCGCGTCACTATCATCAGCGACCCCAACGACTACCATGACCTCCTCACCGAACTCAAGAAGAACGGCGAAGTGTCAGAGACTAGTAGGCAGCGTTATGCGCTAAAGGCTTTCGAGCAGACTTCCTCGTACGATACCGCTATTTCCGAGTTCTTCAGGAAGAAGTACGCGGGCGATGGCGTCCAGTACCAGACCCTCCGATACGGTGCGAACCCTCACCAGAAGCCCGCAACCGTCTCCATGGCAGAGAAGCCGCTGCCATTCAAAGTGCTCTGCGGTTCTCCAGGATACATCAACTTGCTCGATGCGCTCAATGCATGGCCGCTCGTGCAGGAGCTGACCAAGGCACTGAACTACCCAGCCGCCGCCAGCTTCAAGCACGTCTCGCCTGCCGGCGCAGCCATCGGAGTCCCACTCAGCGAGGTAGAGCGCAAGGTATACATGGTTGATGACATTGAGGGCATCGAGACTTCAGGACTGGCGCAGGCATATGCGAGAGCCCGTGGTGCCGACAGGATGTCCAGTTTTGGCGACATGATTGCCCTGTCGAGCGAGGTTGATGTGGGTAATGGTAGAAGGATTGCCGTGAATCATTGACTGACCAAACACAGGTCCCAACCGCTAAAATTATCAGCCGTGAAGTTTCCGACGGTGTCATTGCTCCTGGCTATAGCGCCGAAGCCCTGGAGATCCTCAAGAAGAAGAAGGGCGGAAAGTACCTAGTTCTTCAGATGGACCCCGAATATGTTCCAGGGCCAGAAGAATCTAGGACCGTGTTTGGCATCACGCTCAAACAGCACCGCAACGACGCCAAGATCCTTCCTTCTGACACATTCAACACCGTCATTGTACCCAAGAACTCTCCTCCTCTGCCAGAGTCAGCTCAGCGCGACCTCACCGTCGCTACTATTGCTCTCAAGTACACTCAATCAAACAGCGTATGCTATGCGCTCAACGGCCAGCTCATCGGTCTTGGAGCCGGTCAACAATGTAAGTTTGTTCAAATTCAAAACCGGGGCATTCGCTGACACGCAGTAGCACGTATCCACTGCACTCGTCTTGCTGGTGATAAAGCCGACAACTGGTGGATGCGTTTCCACTCAAAGACGCTCAACCTCAAGTTCAAGAAGGGCACCAAGCGCCCCTCCAAGTCCAATGCCATTGATCTCTTGTGCTCAGGTCTCGTTCCCGAGTCAGGCATTGAGCGCGAGGATTTCGAGGCGCACTTTGAGGAGGGGCATGTGCCCCAGCCTTTCACGGCCGAGGAACGCAAGGAATGGTTATCGAAGATGGAGGACGTAGCCGTCAGCTCTGACGCCTTCTTCCCCTTTATTGACAACGTCTTCAGAGCGCACAGGAGTGGAGCCAAGTATATTGCTGCACCCACAGGTAGCCAAAACGATGGCGCCGTTTTCGAGACGAGTGAGAAGCTGGGTATCACGTTTGTTGAGCAGCACATCAGGCTATTCCACCACTAAGAGGATGATGGGTGGGATTGCCGAAATGGCATGTGGCGACGATGCTCATGTGAAATGAGACGACAGCGCAGCTGAGCTTTGGTGGGATGAAGTTACGATACCTTTGAAAAGTGGTTATTTCGATATTTGCTCGCAATGAAACTTTTGTTATACCTGTTCCAGTGCATTGAATACAAGTGTGAGGGGGATGCCTGGCATTCTGGGCTCGTGCAGACTGACGCCTGTGCGTTTGGGGAATGGCGTCGTCTGGTGCAGTGAGGCGTGGCTGAAGGGTCGTTGCAAAGCAATATTGATGGCCAAGATTCGACGCGCTAATGTTTGCTATTTGCTGCAAATGGCAGGCGTTGTCTAGGAGACCAGGCCATTTTGGGCTAGCTCCGGGCTAGACCGCAACGCAAGGAATAGATGGAGGGCGCTTCACCTAGAATTGTTACTCTACACCGCTGCTACGAACAACTCACTGCCAACGCCTCAATCGCTTTTGGGAGTATCGGATCGACTCATTGGGGACTTTTGGGAATTGAACACGAATCGCTGAAGCCTTCAACATGTCCGCTCAGGCCGACAACCAGCAGATGGAGGGTGTCCAGGACCCCACTACCGACGTGAAGGGTAAGGGCAAGGCCCAGGAGAGCGAGGCAATGGAAGAGTCGATGGATGATGACTCGAGCGATGAGTCTGGTGTTGAGGACCAGGTGCGTTCTACCGAAGCATTGTAGCCTATTTTCAAAGCCAACCGCTAACACAATCGCATACAGGTCGGTGAACGTAAGCCACACACACGCGAATACATTGGGGCCAATTCGGCAACTAACCCATGAACAGCCGAAGAGCCGGATGAAGACAACATGGAGGAGATTGAGACATCCAACATCATAGACAGCCGCACGCGCGGCAAGACCATCGACTTCAGCAAGGCCAATCAGGAGCTGGAGGGCGACGACGACGAGGATGATGACGAAGACTTTGTCGACCCTGATGAGCAGATGAAGGATTAAAGGCCAGCTGTGCAAGAAGTCTCTTCTTTGTCTCTTGGTAGGTTTTTCACGCGTGTTTCGCCCCCAGCTCACACCGCCTTTGGCCACGGCTGCTGACTTTTCGCCCCAAGTCACCGTTTGCGCGAACAAGATACGTTTCGGTTATCGAAGTTCGGGTTGATTCTTGATATACACATGCAGGAAATAGGCTAGGTGGCAGAGGGAGGAGGAATCTAGGTCGACACTTGGGAGTCTAGGCGCGCGTACCCTTGGTTGCGAGGCGGATGGTGGGGCGACGCGAGGCCCTGCGTTTTGACGCGCAACAAACGGGGCGATATGGACAATGGATTGGATACTCTGCTTCTGCACCAGCATCAAGATGAATGATGAATGAAAGTGAATGATATATGTTTGTTTGGGCAGCTTGAGTGGATGCATGTTGATTGTTTTGCCGTGTGATCAAGGTAACGCTCATGTATGCACAGTCAGTACAACGAACAATGGTTCAAAACCCAGACTTGACGTGCTTGATTAACAGCGAGATGCAGTCGTACCAGCTGTAGCGCCATGTCTACTGTATCCCTACGCGTAGGCAGCCTAGTTGGATCTCCCCCTCCTCCCTGCTTGCCTGTTCTCCAAGGGTGCATACAGCCACGCCAGCACACAGGCATCAGCCCCACATCCTGGGCTGGGTTCGTCTACACCACCAGAACGTGGATTACACAGCAGCAGCAGCAGCAGCAGCAACAACAACAAAACTATACCTACACGTGCGTGTTGAACGGTCTTGTCCATTTCAGGAGTACGGGGAGCGTCTGATGGATGCCTACCTGGGGGGAAGCTACGGACGCCACGGACGCCATGCTGCGACCACAGTGGCCGACGCAGCCCCACTAGAAGGGGTAGGACAAACCCCCCCAAAGTCACGGGGTTTGAGCCTGTGGGGGGAAGCCAGAGTCAGGGTCTCATAGGCTAGGGTTGTTGCGTGTGCTTGTGTGGTACAGTACCAGAAAAAAACAGGAGTCAAGGCAAGTGATTGCGTAGTGGGTTATGTAAAGCAGGCTGCGTAGGGCAATCGTGCAGTCGCCACACAAGCACCAACAAAGGTCCAGTCTTACTGTCAAACGGGCCGGTTGTTCCGTATTTCCCAAGGGGGATGCTGCGAATGGGAGGGGAGCCAGAAGGCGAGGCGAGGTATGTGGTAGGAAGATGTTGTGGGTGGTGGAGGATGGGGACGTGGGTGGGAATTCATTTGGCTTGGTGGTGATTGCCGGGAGGAACAGGGTTGTTGGTAAAAGGGGCACGTGATCGGGCTGTGGGCGTACGTGGGAGCCTTGTGCCCCGCTTTTTCTGGGATACGAAGCGATCTTGATGGCAAAGGGTCGAAACTTGTGGATTACCTGTTGGGGAGGGTATGGGTTACATATCATTGTGTCCGGGGCAATTTCCGGTCACGTCTGTTATGGTGAGTATGCGACCCAGATGCTCCCATTTTTTCTTGTTTGGCAAAGCCCAGGCATCAGGACATGAGTCTGATCCTCTCGGGCAGATGGGCTGTCTTGGATCGGAATCAGATGTTGAAGTCGGAAGACGGCCAGCGTTTTCGACTCTTTTCGCACAAAGGGCCGGAGGCAAGGCACACGGGTATTAGGTGCACGAATTCCGGCAGAGAGTGGGCGTCGAATGGCCGTGGTAGGATTGGCACTAGGTCGGGGGGTGTTGAGCACAGGTGGTGTGTTTTGATTGCGTCGAAGAAATTCCTGGTATATCCGCCGGGCAGCGTGTGCAAAGCTGGGTAGTGCCACAGGCGACATCGGCCAGGCCAGCACATCAAAGGCCTGGCTGTTCTCGTGACTCGTCTCCCGTTACGTGGTGCCGGGCTGCAGACAGTGTCCGTTCCGATCGGTTCCGAGCAGGATACGGATACCCAGACGGTTGCTTCGTGGCCAGCAGCCGTGGGCGGGCGGGTCAGAATGGGTCAGAATGGGGCAATGCGTGGGAGCATGTGAGTGAAGGACAAGCAGAAGGGTTCTTTTGCAGACGCCCAAGGCAGCGACTAGCTGGGTGATATTCGCTGCAATCTGCGCTGCAATGATGTCGACGACTGCGTGCTCTGGCAATGAGGGCGGAAGCTCCGCCGCACACGGGCGGGGTCAGGTCTTGTCCCGTCCAACGAGGGGCGCGAGAAGCAAGGGCGCGGCGCAAGCTCCCGCCCCGGAGGTGCTTGGGCGCCGATAAGGCCAGACATGACCCTTGGGAATTACGACAAGATGGTCGGCGCGAGCCTGGCGGTCCAATGGGCGCGGGCTGCGGGCGAGATTCAGATGCTGCGGCACACGCAACCGTCTGCTCGTCCCAGCCAACCCGACCAGCCCGGCAAACGCCGACCTTCGGAGGCCAGCCTGCCACCGTACAGACGAACCGCTGCAGGGCGGTCGGCCCCCGCCGTCCAATCGCGCCCATCGCGATCGTCATGGACCGGCAGAAAAACCGTGGGGTCGCTATACAGGACAGTATCCACACACGACCACCACTGCCAACCTTCCGCCACGCCGCGGCAGATGCAGTGACAAACAATCGCTCGCACGCTGACTTCACGCTGGCGGTGGCGAGCCGCAGGCACTCGTCGTCTTCCATCAAAGAACAAAAACAACAGGTAGGCCCTGCGAATTGCCATTTCATGTGCCGTGGTGAAAGGCGAGCCGTCATCACAACCACACGCAAACAAAGCACCAAGGCATCAACCCTACCCCCACCACCACACACTCCCCAGTCTTCAGCGGTAAAGAGACCGATCCGACCGACCGACAAGGCCTACAAGTGACTGCAGAAACGCCTCCCTCGACGCGCTTCTGGCCAAGTCGACTTGCTAGCGCATTGGGAAAATACCCACCCCACCACCACCCCTCTGCCCTCTTATTCATAAGTACTCCCTCCCAGCTTCGCCGCGTCCTCTGCCATCGCTCTCTTCTTGTCTTGTACTCTCTTCCGCACAATCGCTACAATCTACTTGCAGGAACACCGCGAGCCGACTACACGGCCGGTTCCATCCGTCCCCCTCCCCCCCATCCACTAAGTGAGTGCTCTGCCTCCCACGTCTACGCCTGCTGCACCCACCCACCCATCCGCGACCATACACTGTGCTCTTCCACCGCCACGCCGGCCTGGCTTGTATTGGCCACCGTCCTACTGCACCTTGGGCTGCTACCCCGCGTGAGCCCACCCATTCGCTGCCTTTCTTATCAGTACATGCTCTGTAAGGATACCCCATTATTCGCCGTGGGGATTTGTGTGAGCGTCATAGCTATCAATTGCTTACCTCGGCCCCAAATCCGCCTGTTCAGCGACCCGCTCCCATTGTTTGGCTAGCTCCCACAGTGTTTTATGGTCGCAGTCCCCTCCAGCAACAATCGTTTCTCCCCCACTCGCAATTGTTGCTTTTGAAACTAGGCGTATGCGCCCCGTTGTACCAAGCTACCCCCCGACTTTCGGTCCTCTTGCTCGCGTCCACAGCCTGCTTCTTCTGTTTTTCTCTCTTCTTCCTGCGAACCAAAAAATTAACCTCTCCCCTAGAATCCATCAGTAGACTAGACCGCCACCTCCAAATCGACGCATCGAGCGACCCCGCCCCACGCCGATAACGATATCGCACCCTTCCCGCCAACAACAACACCAACGATACCCACGAATTCGGCCTTTTGCCGATATAATGGGTCGGGTCTCGTTCGCCGAAGATACAAAGTTGCCCCAGGATACACAGATCGAAGAAGAGCAGACTTCAGTGTTTGCTTATCAGGATGGCCCGGAGAACAAGTCCTGGGCGGGCGCGCTGCCCTTGAAGCAGGGTCTTTACGACCCAGAGCTAGAGAAGGATGCTTGTGGTGTCGGTTTCGCTGCGTAAGTGGCAATCACAATCAGCTTGCTGAGAGTGTGTCGGGGCAAACTGACAGTTCTACAGCCATATCAAGGGCAAAGCTAGCCACAAGATCGTCTCCGACGGTAAGAAAATTATATACCCCCAAAACTGCAAAAACACGTATACTGACAAAAGAAAAACAGCACGGTCATTGCTATGCAACATGACCCATCGAGGAGCCGTCGGCTCCGACGCACGAGACGGTGACGGTGCAGGTGTAATGACCTCCATCCCCCACCGATTCTTCCTCAAAGAGTTTGAGCGTGAACAAGGATACAAGCTGCCCAAGCTTGGCCAGTACGCCACTGGCAACCTGTTCTTCAAGCCGGATCCTAGCACCTTGGATAATACCAAGACCATGTTTGAGGACGTTGCAGACCAGCTGGACCTGAGGGTGCTTGGATGGCGAACGGTGCCGCGTGATTCAACCCTTCTTGGACCCGCGGCCTTGTCACGGGAGCCCATTATCCTCCAGCCATTCGTGGTTCTGAAAACCGCCTACGGTGATGGTCGGGAGCCAAAGGCGGATTTCCAGCAAAAGTACGACAACGCATATTTTGAGCGACAGCTCTATGTCATGCGGAAGCGGGCTACACACGTCATTGGTCTACACAACTGGTTCTACATTTGCTCACTGAGCAACAAGAACATTGTCTACAAGGGACAGCTTTCTCCAGTCCAGGTCTACGAGTACTACCATGATCTACTCAATGTCGATTACGAGGGTCACTTTGCCTTGGTGCACTCGCGTTTCTCCACCAACACATTTCCCAGTTGGGACCGTGCGCAGCCTCTGCGATGGGCGGCTCACAACGGTGAAATCAACACCCTACGAGGAAACAAGAACTGGATGCGAGCCCGTGAGGGTGTTATGAAATCTAGCCTCTTTGGCGAGGAACTCGATCTTCTCTACCCAATCGTTGAGGACGGCGGCTCCGATTCTGCGGCTTTCGACAACGTTCTTGAGCTGTTGACCATCAACGGCGTCCTGTCTCTTCCCGAAGCAGTCATGCTCATGGTTCCAGAAGCATGGCAGGGTAACAACACCATGGATCCCGCCAAGGCGGCCTTTTACGAGTGGGCTGCTTGTATGATGGAGCCTTGGGATGGTCCTGCACTCTTCACTTTCTCGGACGGACGGTACTGCGGTGCCAACCTCGACCGAAACGGTCTGCGTCCTTGCCGTTACTACATTACTGATGACGACCGCATTGTCTGCGCATCTGAAGTCGGCACCATTTCCATCGAGCCTGAGCGAGTTGTTCAAAAGGGCCGTCTGCAGCCCGGTAGGATGTTGCTTGTCGATACTGTCGCTGGTCGAATCGTCGATGACGCTGAGCTGAAAAAGTCCGTCGCAGAGCGTAACGATTTCCGCAGATGGATCGAGAAGAACCTTTTGACTCTTCCCAAGATTGTTCAGTCCGTCGGTGAAAAGGGCATCGATCTCTCTCATTCGCTCACCGAGACCAAGCTTCACGAAGACCCTCGTCTGCGAGCATTCGGTTATTCTCTTGAGCAGGTCAGCTTGCTTCTAGGACCCATGGCTGCCGACTCCAAGGAGGCTCTTGGGTCCATGGGTAACGATGCTCCCCTTGCTTGCTTGGCGACACAGCCTCGCCTGTTGTACGAGTACTTCCGTCAGCTTTTCGCTCAGGTCACCAACCCTCCTATTGACCCTATTCGCGAGGCCATTGTCATGTCTCTCGAGACCTACATTGGTCCTCAGGGCAACCTCCTAGAGATGGATGAGTCGCAATGTGGTCGTCTGCTTTTGCCGTCCCCAATCCTTACTCTTGAGGAGTTCAAGGCAATGACTAATGCCCACACCCTTTACCGCGAGTGGACTGTCAAGAGCATCGACATCACCTTCCCCAAGAGCGAGGGTATCGAGGGATACATGAATGCTCTGGACCGCATCTGTGAAGCGGCCACAGAGGGCATCCAGGCTGGCGACAACATTCTCGTCTTGACCGATCGTGCAACATCTGTCGACCGCGTTGCTGTATCTGCTTGCTTGGCTACTGGTATGGTTCACCACCACCTTGTCCGCAACAAGTGGCGGTCCAGTGCAGCTCTTGTTGTTGAGACTGGTGAGGCTCGTGAGGTTCACCACATGTGTGTCCTTGTCGGATATGGTGCTGACGCTGTCTGCCCCTACCTTGCCATTGAGTGTATTCTAAAGATGCACCGTGAGGGCATCATTCGCAAGAACCTGACACCTGAACAGCTCATTCAAAACTACAAGCACTCCTGTGATGGTGGTGTCTTAAAAGTCATGAGTAAGATGGGTATCTCGACGCTTCAATCCTACAAGGGCGCCCAGATTTTCGAGGCTCTTGGTCTTGATGACTCTGTTGTTGACCGCTGCTTCACCGGAACTGCGTCGCGCATCAAGGGTATGACCTTTGAACTCATCGCAGCTGATGCATTTGCTCTCCACGAGAAGGGCTATCCATCACGCCCTATTGTAGAGGTGCCTGGTCTCTCTGAGACTGGCGAGTACCACTGGCGTGATGGAGGCGAGCCTCACGTCAACGACCCCACTGCCATGGCCAACCTCCAAGACGCTGTCCGCACCAAGAACGACAAGTCGTATGAGGCTTACTCTATCGCTGAGTATGAGCGTATCAAGGATTGCACCCTTCGTGGCCTTCTCGATTTCAACTTTGATGACCGCACCCCCATCCCCATCGATCAAGTCGAGCCATGGACTGATATTGTCCGCCGCTTCGTCACCGGTGCCATGTCCTACGGATCCATCTCAATGGAGTCACATTCCACTCTCGCTGTCGCCATGAACCGTCTTGGCGGAAAGTCGAATACTGGGGAGGGTGGTGAAGACCCTGAGCGCAGCTTGCGCATGGAGAATGGCGATACTATGCGCTCCGCCATCAAGCAGATTGCCTCTGGACGTTTCGGCGTCACCTCTAACTACCTTGCAGATGCTGATGAGCTTCAAATCAAGATGGCGCAAGGTGCTAAGCCTGGTGAAGGTGGTGAACTTCCTGGCCACAAGGTCTCTGGTTCTATCGCCAAGACTCGTCACTCTACCCCTGGCGTTGGTCTTATTAGTCCTCCTCCCCACCACGACATCTACTCGATTGAGGATCTTAAGCAACTGATCTACGACCTCAAGTGCTCCAACCCCCGCGCTCGTGTCTCGGTCAAGCTCGTCTCTGAGACTGGTGTTGGTATCGTCGCTTCGGGTGTCGCCAAAGCCAAGGCTGACCACATCCTCATCTCTGGCCACGATGGTGGTACCGGTGCCTCTCGATGGACTGGTATCAAGTACGCCGGTCTTCCATGGGAGCTGGGTCTTGCGGAGACCCATCAGACCCTTGTCCTTAACGACCTCCGTGGTCGTGTCATTGTCCAGACTGACGGTCAAATCAAGACTGGTCGCGACGTCGCTATCGCATGTTTGCTTGGGGCCGAAGAATGGGGCTTTGCCACCACTCCCCTGATCGCCATGGGCTGCATTTTCACAAGAAAATGTCATTTGAACACTTGCCCTGTAGGCATTGCTACTCAGGATCCGGAGCTCAGGAAGAAGTTCGCGGGTACACCCGAGCACGTCATCAACTTCTTCTACTACGTTGCCAATGAGCTCCGTGCAATTATGGCTAAGCTTGGCTTCCGCACTATCAACGACATGGTCGGCCGCTGCGAGTTCCTCCGTATCCGCGACGATCTCCGCACTGCTAAGACGGAGAATATTGATCTTTCGCTCATCCTAACTCCTGCACACACTCTGCGTCCCGGTGTTGCTACATTCAACGTCCGTAAGCAGGACCACCGACTACACGTCCGCCTAGACAACAAGCTCATTGCTGAGTCCGAACTCGCCCTGGAGAAGGGTCTTCCTGCCCGTATCGAGTGCGATGTGGTCAACACTGACCGTGCTCTTGGTGCTACCCTCTCCTACCATGTCAGCAAGCGCTATGGTGAGGCTGGTCTGCCCTCAGATACCATCCATGTCAACATTCGTGGATCCGCTGGACAGTCTTTTGGTGCTTATCTTGCACCTGGTGTCACTCTTGAACTCGAGGGTGACGCTAACGACTACGTTGGCAAGGGTTTGTCGGGAGGTCGTTTGATCATCTACCCTCCTCGCAACGCCGTCTACCGTGCCGAGGAGAACGTTCTGATAGGTAACGTCTGCCTGTACGGTGCCACTCAAGGTACTTGCTTCTTCCGTGGTATCGCCGCCGAGCGCTTCTGCGTTCGAAACTCGGGTGCCACGGCTGTCGTTGAAGGTGTTGGTGATCACTGCTGCGAGTACATGACTGGTGGTCGTGTCCTTGTTCTCGGATCGACGGGCCGTAACTTCGCTGCCGGCATGTCTGGTGGTATTGCCTACGTTCTGGATATCCACAAGGACTTTGAGCAAAAGGTCAATCAAGAAATGGTTGAGCTGTCTCCAATTGAGGAGCCAGAGGAGATTGCGTTTGTGCGAGGCCTTGTTGAGGACCATCACCACTACACTGGATCTGAGCTTGCCGCACGTATTCTCCTCGACTTCACCCGCGCTCTATCGCGCTTTGTCAAAGTCATGCCTATTGACTACAAGCGTGTTATCTTGGAGGAGAAGGCCAGGCTTGCCGAGGAGAAGAGGAACAAGTATCCTCTTTCTCTGCTCGCCGGCAATGCCGTCCGCAACGCTCACGAAGAGTCTCGCAACAAGGAGGCTGAGGCTGAGGCCAAGGAGAAGAAGAAGAGCAGCGGTTTGCTTGACATTGAGGAGAGCGTGACTGACGCAAAGGCCGAAAAGAAGAAGGCTCTTGTACTGGACAAGACACGTGGCTTCATGAAATACCAACGTCGCTCTGAGAAGTACCGCAACCCAAAGACCCGAACTCGTGATTGGGCAGAGCTGAGTCAGCGGCTCAACGAGGACGAGCTCAAGTACCAGACCGCCCGCTGCATGGATTGTGGTGTGCCTTTCTGCCAGTCTGATACTGGCTGTCCAATCTCTAATATCATTCCTAAGTGGAACGAACTAGTCTTTAAATCGCAATGGCGTGACGCTCTCAACCGTCTGCTGATGACCAACAACTTCCCCGAGTTCACTGGTCGCGTTTGCCCTGCTCCGTGCGAGGGAGCTTGCGTCCTTGGCATCAACGAGGATCCTGTAGGCATCAAGTCGATTGAGTGCGCCATCATTGACCGTGGCTTCGAGAAGGGCTGGATGGTCCCTACGCCACCTCAGGTCCGCTCTGGCAAGACCGTTGCCATTATCGGTTCCGGTCCTGCTGGTTTGGCCTGTGCCGATCAGCTCAACAAGGCTGGCCACCTTGTCACAGTATTTGAGCGTGCTGATCGTGTTGGTGGTCTCCTCATGTACGGTATTCCCAACATGAAGCTCGATAAGAAGGTTGTGCAGCGTCGTGTTGACTTCATGGCGGCTGAGGGTGTTAACTTCCAGACTGGTGTTACCGTTGGAGAGAAAGGCCATCCCAACCTTGAGAGCCTGCGCAAGGACTTTGATGCAGTCGTGTTTGCCACAGGTGCCACTGTAGCGCGTGACCTGCCCATTCCCAACCGCAACTTGGAGGGCATTCACTTCGCCATGCAGTTCTTGCACAAGAACACCAAGTCTCTCCTCGACTCTGAGCTGGCTGATAATGCCTACATCTCAGCCAAAGACAAGCACGTTGTTGTCATTGGTGGCGGTGACACTGGTAACGACTGCATTGGTACCTCTGTTCGCCATGGCGCCAAGTCCGTCGTAAACTTCGAGCTGCTACCTCAGCCTCCACCAGAGCGTGCCCGCGACAACCCATGGCCTCAGTGGCCCCGCATCTTCCGTACCGACTACGGTCACAACGAAGTCAAGACCCACATGGGCAAGGATCCTCGTGAATACTGTGTCATGTCCAAGGAGTTTGTTGACGACGGCAACGGCAAGGTCAAGGGCATCAACACGATCCGCGTTGCGTGGACCAAGTCTTCTTCTGGCGGTTGGGACATGAAGCAGGTTGATGGCAGCGAGCAGTTCTTCCCTGCAGACCTCGTTTTGCTCTCTATGGGTTTCCTTGGCCCGGAGCAACGCGTCATGAGCGACATTGTCGAGCTTGATGGCCGCAAGAACATCAAGACACCGCCAGGCCACTACAACACCAACCTTCCTGGCGTCTTCGCTGCTGGTGACTGCCGCCGTGGTCAGTCACTCATTGTTTGGGGCATCAATGAGGGCCGCCAGTGCGCTCGCGATGTTGATTCTTTCCTCAACGGATACGGCTCTTCGTTGCCCGTCACCGGTGGCATCGTTCAGCGTCCACCCTACGAGGCTATGCTGAGAGCTAGCCACGAGCACCAGGAGAAGCTGGCTACCGTCTCCGCTTAGACGGTGATGTAATTGTAATGACCTTTGTACGATGATAAAGGGTTACGATGAGAATGGGTAGGATACGAGAGACGGGGGGTTCTTAAAGGGGGTTGCGAATGTTTTTTTTTCTTTTTTTGGCATCTTTGATCATGTATTTGACTATTCGTTTCTTCGCTGTTACCTGCACGATACCTTTTCAGTATGCGGCGTCAGCTAGGTCAGGGAACTTGCCGTGTACAATGGATTTCTTTTCTGCTCTCTAAATTGTACATTTTTTTTCTCCTTCTTCTTCATGACAATTTGTGTACATGGGCGAAATCAAAGCATTCTAGCTACGATGGTTTGATCAGGACTACGTGCTACTATCTGGTCATGTGTTGCAACTCCTCGTCAACTAAAGCATGTGAAATCAAAAAGAAAAAAAATCGCCCTTGGTCACACGTAGATGGCTATTCGGCTCTCCGCTACCACCCTGCAGCATACAGTACCTCCTTTACGCCGCGTAGCACGGTTCAGCCGAGATGTTCGTGTCGCACTCTTGTTCGCAGCGCAGCACAAGGGTGTGATGCTGGGCCTCTGCATCAAGCAAGCGGATTCCTGTGGATAAGGTGCACAGCGGTGCGAGCGTGTGGCCTCCTTTCCCCTTCCATCTACTAGGACCCACGTCCTAGCCAAGCGGGCAGTGGCAGGATCGTAAGAAAAAAGAAAGAAAGAAAAAAAGACTAGCGCCACATGACAGTTGGTAGGCGCTCGACTCGTGGTTGGAAGAGGGAAGCGTCATTGCATCCTGTATTGGGGGTAGGAACGCGAGGGGTCAATGATGATGTCTTCATTGAGGTTGGTAAAGGCAAGAATCTCCGTGTTGATGTCGAAAGCACCCGAGTCGTCAAAGTTGAGATCCAAGCTTTGCTGCATCTGCAGCGGGGTCATGAAGCTGCTGTGCGGGTGTTAGTCAGGGACAAGACGTTGCGGCAGCAAAACTCACGAGTCCCAGCCCCACAATTGGGCCATTGTTGCATCGTCCAAAGGGACGGGCGTATGATGATTGTCATTCATGCTTGGGACATGTTTTACTATTCCCAGATCGGCTAGGCGTATGGGTGTTTCTTCAGATACCATCTTTGTAAAACCAATCTGCTCCATGCCGTTGGCCAACTCGACCAAGTGCCAAATGTGCTCGCTGTACTGTGGTAATCTGGTGTGGACATAGGCCAGAATGAACACGATGATTAAGCGCAAGATGCAGGTACTATCAAAAGCCGTCAAGCTAGAAAGCACATTGTCCGTGGCCATTTGCTTCAAAATGATGATACTCTTCTGCGCTGCATCAATGCACGTTTTTCCCATGCGCTCAAACCATATCTTTTTGCTTGACACCAGTGAGCCGTATTTGATGACCAAGTAGAGCAGAAAAGGTCGTGTCAAGAGAATAATGGTGCTCCAATACTGTAGGTGCAGGGCTGCGATTGCGCGCCTGTAGGTTGGAGGCGCGGGCACGTCAGTTTTCAGATGTGCTGGCATTTGGCGGTACCATTTCTGCAACAGCAGGAGCGAGTTTGAGATTTTCGAAAAAGATATCGAGTTTGACGAACGCTCCATGTACACGGCCTGGATGATTTCGCGCCTCAAGCGACATAGAGAAATTGATGTAGTCATCCACGCAAGCGGCGTGTGCAGTCCTGGATACACGGCCTGCAGCACGTTAGTATCTAGAGATGCAGAATCAACAACCATGTGCATACCCTCTCAGATGGCATATGTGTCGTAACCTTGGTGAAGCGCTCATCTACAATGGTCGGGCAGCCACCTCGTGACGAGATTTCTTGGTCGAGCTGGAATAGAGTCCACCAAATCCGGCGGTGCTGCTCCCGATCAAGCGCCGTGGCTGACTCGTCAATCTGGTCGCGGTGCAGACCTAGGGAGAAGGCCATTTGCACACTGGCGCCCATGTACAGGTAGGCACTGACTCTCGAGCAAAGATTCTCCATTGCGATGGACTAGACAGTGGTCAGCCATGTTTGAGAGTGCGGACGGTTTCTTAGCATGGGATTACCATAATGGCCATTGCGCGGACGCTGTCCAAGTCGGCTTCGTCGTACACGACTGGAATGAGCTGTTTGGCGAGGGCAAGGTAATCCTCTGATGTTTTCACGTCCATGGCGGCGGGCCAGTCTGGCGGCGGGGAGTTGCCATTGTTGCCTGCATAGTTTGCTGCTCCAATGGCGAAGATTGTGTACAGGGAGCACATCCATGAGCTGGACGAAGACTCGGCTGACTCGGAGTAGGTGCTGTCGACCCGGCGCAGCAGGGCCTCGACAGGGTAGAGCCAGTACGTGCAGTGGACATCTTCGAGGAAGCGGGAAATGTAAGTATCACACAGGAGGCGACTGGGGAGATAGTAGCTCTCTTCGGCACCCGAGTCGGTAGAGGGCGATGCTACAGGAAGGGTGGGTGGATACGACCCCACCTTTGGAGTGGGAATGATAGATGGGTCCTTCCGCTGCATACCCAAGGTGGCCACGACGGCATTAAAGGGGATCTCGCTGTGGGCGCCTACGTAGCGAAACTTGCCGCGCGAGTCCTTCATCATGCAGCCGAGCGACTCGTGCAGCTCGTTGACGTCCTGCTCCTCGCCGTTGTCAACACTGTCGCCATCCTGGGGCGAGGCCTGGTTGGTGGCGAAGAGGGCGTCAGTTTGCTGGACAGGGTCGGCGTGAAAGGAGCCGTCCTTGATGGCCTTGGCAATGGTGCGGAGGGATTGGAGGTTGAGTTCACGGCCAGGGAAGAAGTGCTCGAGAATGCGCATGGCACACTGGTACTCTTCCTCGGTGACATGGTAGTAGGGCCTCTTGCGCCTGGGCGTGGCAATGGTACAGACAGCGCCTGTGCGGGCGCAGTAGCGACACGGGCCGGGAACTATGGGGACGTGTCAGCAGAGGGTGAATGGGCGGATGGGCGGGTAGGCAAGTCGTGTGTAGTCGGAGAAGTGGGAAGTGGTCGTACTAGGATCGATGCACTGCGGATTGCGGGCGGCGGTTAGCTGCCTGGCGGCGGATGGAGCGCGTCTGTGGGTTGCATCCGGTAGGGCGTGCGCTTACCTTTGTCTTTCTGCTGCGACAGCGGTCACAGCTGCTGTGCACGCGATGGCCGTTGGGCGCTCTACTCGACGCGGGCGCAGGAACAGGCGCAGGCGCTGGCGCAGGCGCTGGCGCTGGAGGTTGCGGGGCGGCCAACTCGGCCATATCGTTCCGACGACAGCGGCTGGGGGGAGCAGGCCGACGGGACCAGACAACACTATCAATGGCTCTAGTAGCGATGCAACGGGCTCATGCGGCACGCCTGCAGCAGTGCGGGAAAAGACAGCGGAGCATGTTGCCCTCTTTCAGTGGAGGAGACGGGTGCAGAGGAGAAGGGCCCCAATCCACGCGTGCATTGGTTTGTGTGCTCGTCGCCTGGTTCGTTCTCGCCCGCAAAGCCACCCGCACCGCCTGCCGATTGGCCGGCCTGCACCGCCACCGCCGCCACCGCCGCCACCCCCTTACACCGCCCTACATAGATACATGTGCATGCCCACCCCACTACCCCATCTTGATCAGCACGCTCTTCGTCTCCAGGAAGTTGTTGAGCGAGTACAGAGGCTCGCCCTCCCGCCCCGACCCCGACGACTTGTATCCGCCAAACGGCATGTCGGTGCCCGTCACTGTCTCGCGCGTCAGCAACCACCTTGTGCATCCGTTCCCGGCCGTCAACAAACTCACCTGGCGACGTGCAATTGACTCCCACCGTCCCGGCCTCCAGCCCCTTTGCGAAGCGCATTGCCCGGTCAATGTCCTTGGTGTATACTGACGCGTACAGCCCAAACCTGCATCGTCGTCAGTCACTATCAGTTTCACAAGCGTTGCCAAGAAGGCAGGGGGAAGTGGGGGACAAACTCCGTCGCGTTGGCTTTGGCCAGAGCCTCCTCCTCGCTGCTGAAGACATTGATGCTGACCACCGGCCCGAAAATCTCCTCCTTCATAATCTGCGCCTCCTCGGGCGTGTTCTTGAAAATGGTCGGCTGGATGAAGTAGCCTTCGCGGTCAGACGGCGCACCCCCTCCCGTAACCAGCTCTCCGCCAGACTGCTTCCCGCTTTCCAGGTACTTCAGCACCGTCTTGTGCTGCGCGCCATCTGCCTGCGGGCCGTGATTGACACCTTCCTGCGGCGCTGCCAGCGGATCTCCCATCTTGGTCTCAGTCTCAAAGTTTTGCTTGAAAAGCTCAATGTACCGGTCTGCCACCGACTTCTGCACGTAGATGCGCGAGTTGGCCATGCACACCTGCCCACTGTTCCATCGAATGCTGTGTGCCGTCTCCTTGACCGCCCTCTCCATGTCTGCGTCTTCGAAAATGATCGCCGGTGACTTGCCCCCGAGCTCCAGGTAGACTTGCTTCAGATTGGACTTTGCCGCCGCTTCTTGGATGATCCTTCCAGTCCGGCTCGACCCAGTAAATGACAGTGCTCGGACGTCCATATGGTGACTCAACACGGAACCACTGACATTTCCGAACCCAGTGATGATGTTGATGACACCTGGCGGGAATCCAGCCTGCTTTACCAGCACGGCAACCTTGGCAGACTGCCGCCGTTAGCTTGCGACGCAAACCGTCAATCCATCACTCACAGTCAAGGGTGCCTTCTCAGAGCTCTTGAGAACGACTGTGTTTCCTACAATCAAAGCTGGGGCAAGCTTGCTCGCTAAGAAGAACAAGGGCACGTTCCATGGAATAATAGCGGCAACGACTCCATAGGGCTGACGCAGAGTCATGTTGACGAACCCCGGAGTCTGAACACTGGTAGTTCCTGCTTCGCGTCAGCGTCTCAACTTGGCCATGTACTGACACTCTCACCTTGCACATTGTATCCACTCTCCGCATAACGATCCCACTTTGCCGCCGACCCGTATCCATCAAAAAACTCTCCCATAGGCCGGCCCATCGAACTTGCCTCCAATGCCGCAAGCTCATCGTTATTCTCTCGGATCAATGCTGCCAGCTTCTTGAAATACTGGCCCCTTTGGTCTGGGGAGAGCGCAGACCATGCAGGGAAAGCAGCTTTTGCTGCTGCTACAGCATTATCCGTGTCCTGCTCAGATGCCTCATGCACTGTGGTCTTTTTAAGCCAACATGCTTCCTTCAGGGGTTCGGTAGAGCTAACCTTTGGCTACAAGCCTCAATGTTGATGGATTGACAATGTCAAATGTTTTGCCATTTGACGACTCAACAAACTGTGCGAGGGTCAGCCCAATTGCTCACCTCTACCAGCTCCCCCATGACTGACTTCTCCATTGATGAAAAGACGCGTCTCAATCTTCTCCGGAAGGCCCATGTTGGAATGTCAAATGTAACGACGCAGCTCTTCTGTTGCTACGGCTGTACTTCGGTTGCTGCACCTCACAAAGGCAAACAGTATTCAGCAAGTCTTTGTCAGTTCGATCCCACAAAAGATCGACTGAATATTGATAGGCTAATCTCTGATATTGCTGCAGCACAGCCTGATAAATATCAGAGACTGTGGAGGTTTCTGGGTCGAAAAAAGCTAGCAAGCTGAAGCTGGGATTCCTTGTCCATGACCCCACCTCAATCTTGCTTTGCCGTTTTGCTCCACAAACTCTTTGAGGAATAGTTCAATCGGCAGTGTATAGCCGCTATCTTCGTGCACTTCGCATTCATAACGCCGACTCTTTGACCGACCCGATTCGTGGGGATAGCACGGGATCTTCCTTACGGTCGTGGTGGTGACAGATCAAGACAGCTCTGCGTTAGGTACTAAATCGTGTGCCGTTGATATTTAAAAAAGTGGAAAATGGCTGCGGCATTGAATCGCATTCACGCCCTGGTTTCCGCAAAAGACAATCACGATAGTGGCTAGCGAAATCGAGCAGCTGAAGGCTACGGTGGAGAAGCTGCAGTCGCAGGTGACGCGGCTGAGTGGTGCGGCTTAGTCAACCATCACTCACGCCTCAAGACGCTAACCCCACCTTAGATCAAGAGGACATTCGCAAACTTCAGTACACATACGGCTACTACCTCGACAAATGTCTCTATAAAGAGGTAGGTAGCTAAACAACGTGTGCAAGACTCGGTTGCTCATGCATTCAGGTTACCGATCTATTCTCCGATCACCCGGACACCTGTGTTGAATTCCTTGGAGGCCGCTATGATGGCAAAACAGGCGTCAGACGCCTCTACGTTGGCCGCTTCGCTAAAATTTTTGTAGCTGAACGAAACGGACCCGTCCATGGCTTCTTACTCGATCACCCCCAAATGCAAGGCATAGTCGACGTCAACGCCGAAGGCACACGCGCAAAAGGTCGCTTCCGCAGCATGATGTCCGCCGGCACCCATGAAAGCATCAAGGACACACACCCTCGCGGCCTGGTACAATGGTGGGAAGGCGGCGTGTACGAAAACGAGTACATCAAAGAAGACGGCGTGTGGAAGATTTTCAGACTGAAGTATTTTCCCTTTTGGCATGCGGCATTTGACAAAGGTTGGTCCTACACCAAACCGAATCACGTGCCGTTCCCGAAGACGACGTTTCCCGAGGACCCCGTTGGACCGGATGTTTTGTGTCAGAATCCAATGCTCTGGCCAGATACCCGCGTTGTGCCGTTTCACTACACTCATCCCGTCACCGGTGAGCAGGTTGCAGATGACGATTTGAGAGCGCCGCATTATGGGAAGCACCCGTCGACAAGCACCCCGCCGTTGGTACTGAGCAAACCTCGGTCGGACGTGAGCGGTGTACCGTAGATTGAAACAGGAGATATCAGGTGGTGATAATCCGTATACTGACAGCGTCTTTTTGATTGCACAATAATTCATTTCCTTTTGTTCCCATGTCTCCCTAATAATATCCCAGCATACATTCACGCACATCACACTAGCAGGATTTGCGGGGTCGTCACCCTGAACTGCTTATCACAGATTTTCGGGCTTTTGAATGTTGGGTTTTCTGACATCCTAAACGTGATACTGTACATGTGAGAGGTATAGTAATTCTATTATTTCCTCTGCGCCGGGTAAAGGATGGATTACACAGTCGTGATTCAAGGTCAGAAATTGATTCCATTCGCTCTACGCCTACGTAGATGTCTTGGAAGTCAAGTACCAAATAACACGCTATCCCCAAGCGGGAAGTGATGCTTTGCTTGGCGAATGCACCCTTACATGGGGATCCATACGACCGATTGCTCTTTGTTAGCCGACTAGCTCGGTACTATTGAAAGCTGCATATCCAATATCGTGTGTTCAACAACTATTGGCGTACTTCATCATTGCAATCAAGACAACGGAGGCGCTAGTACCACCTCAAGCAAATGCACTTTCCGCATACATCATGCCGCTGCTGATGTCATCCGGCCTTATCACTCCGACCTTCACCACTCTTGCCGAGAGCCGTACGCAGTGAGCTACCCCGCAAGTAAGCTACTCCACATCCGCTCCTCCCAGTGTCGCGGAGCGATGCAAGGCATTGGGTCCCGTTGGGATGAGCCGCAATAGAAATGGTGTTTTCAGATTTGGATATCAGATGGAGGGTGCTGGCAAGCATCTGAATGGAACAAGGTGATAGTACATCACGGCGCACATTTTCTCTCGCGCAAGTCCAGTACCTGCGGCTTATCAAGAAGGCAAAAGAAATGGCGATCAAGTCAAATTTCCACACACGCTGTTTTTCAAAGGCTTCAACAAGCCTTCACGGCTCGAGGCAGATGTTTTAGAGCTAGAAACCACTGTACTGTAAGTCAACCAGTACAAGTACACAAATAGGGTTGTTCTCAGTAACCGTGGATTCCAAAAGATATCAATGGCCGCTTTCCGCCTCTTTTTGAGGAAGATAGACACTTCAACGGTGATGGCTCCGTATCTGCCTTTCGATTCGAAAATGGGCATGTCAACTTTCGACAACGATACGTAAATACAGACCGTTACAAAGCAGAGACAGAAGCCCGTCGCGCATTGATCGGTCGGTACAGAGACCCTTACACCGACAACGAAATGGTCAAACGCATCATACGAACTGCCTCAAACACCAACGCAGTCTTCTGGCGGGGCGTTGTTCTCGCAATGAAGGAAGACGGCCCGCCATTCGCCACGCATCCAGTGACTCTCGAAACAATCGGTCGCTACGACTTCGACGGCCAAGTGCAACCTCCCACGTTCACCGCCCACCCCAAATTCGACCCAGTCACTGGAGAAGGGGTCTGCTATGGCTACCAAGCCGGAGGCAACGGATACGACGCCAGCTGTGACATTGCCGTCTATACCATGGACAAAGACGGGAAAAAGACAGAAGAGTGCTGGTACAAAGCGCCCTCTTCAGGCATGATCCACGACTGTGCCATCACGAAAAACTACCTCGTCCTCCCCTTGACCCCCATCAAAGTCAACGAAGACCGCCTCAAAAAAGGCGGAAATCACTTCGTCTGGGACCCCAACGAAGACCAATGGTACGGCATCGCCCTCCCGGCAAAATCCTCGTCGACCTGACCATAGCCTCCGACAACGTCTTCTTCTTCTTCCCACCCAACCCGCCTCCCGCTTCCACCCCCTCCATCCCCTCCATCCCCCACCAACGCAACAAACTCGTCTCAGACACCTACTGCCGGGTCTTTGACCCTTCCACCCCAACTTACACGCGCGTCCAGCCACATAGAGTGTTTGGTATAAACGGCGAGTTCTCACGTATAGACGATAGAAGGCTGACGAAACGATATAATCACTTTTGGCAGTATAACATCGACTCTACTAGACTGTATGATGCGGAGAAATGCGGGCCGCCTGCAGGGCGCGTTTGAAGAGGCAGACGGATACATTGTTGCGTTGCTCAATCATTTGGATGTGCTGAGAACCGATGTGATGATCTTCGACGCGAGAAACTGGGAACAGGAGCCGTTTGGCGTGGTACGCTTGCCGGTCAAGTTGAGGTTGGGGTTGCATGGGAATTTTGTGGGCCAAAGGGAGGTTGATGGGTGGGTTGGGAAGAGGGAGCGGGGAGAGGGGGGTGTAGCCGGCGAAGGAGTTGTTGCCTTGGCAGAAGAGAATGAGGGAGACGGAGAGGTTGGGGAGTTTGGTGGATGTGCCTGGGGAGGAAGGGGTCAATGGGGTCAGTCGAGAGAGTTGAAGTGTCGAGGAGAGGGAACATGATGATTTGCTAAAGTAGCAGAGGGATGCGAAACCAACGGGTACAGCCATCTTTTCAATAGAGTATACAGTTATATCTTACCGTCCAAGAGTGTCAAGGTACTTATTTTTGTTCTCTATACCGCAGAGAGTGATGTCAGGCAACCAGTCTTGAGGCCCACGCCGCCCCAATAACCACACAACACAAGTACATGTACATAAACAGCAGCGCCAAGCAAAAAAGGCAGAGCAACGAAACCAATCAATTCCCTCCAAAACATGCATTCCAACCCACCAAAGTCACACAAAACATACCCACCCATTTCCACCCTCGAAGCTCCCCACACGGGACACTGAATCCTTCCCCTCGTCCTCACCCACGCTCCTCCATCTCGAGCTCATTTTCGCCCCCCCCCCCTCTCCCCCGGGCCAACCCC